>JAVQJL010019537.1:0-15056 GCA_036024295.1 Nannoperca obscura | reverse complement strand
GTCTTTGTGTGTGTGGAAGTTGGTCTCGACCGGCTCCATGTGATTGAGTGCCCTGAGATAACTTTGTTATGATATGGCGCTATATAAATAAAATTGAATTGAATTGAATTGAACATTGAAAGAAGAGCTGGTACTGAGGGCAGACAGGATGTGGCGTTGCTGAGTAGGTATTACATTTACTCTACTTAAAAAATGGATTATTGACTTGGAACAGTGGAAACTTGATAGTGGGCGAGCTCCCCTGTAAGCAGACGTCACAAACACGTGTTGACAGTGTTTGTGTGATTACTCTAACTGCCAGGAGGAGGATGTTCCACACTCTAGCTTTAAAGCCACTTAGAAATTTGAGCCAAACCTATGGATGTCTGGATAGCATGTGAACACGCTAAACAAAGATTGTGAACACAGTAAACATGACAGCCAAAGATTGTCCTTGTACAGAAGGCATGTTAGCATGCTGATATCATCATTTAGCTCTAAGCGCCTTATAGTGGCCGCACAGAAACACTCGCATTGTAGACAACATGCTGTATGTGTGTGTGTGGAGACAGAATACAAAGCCAATTTTCATCGCACTTCAAACCTGAACAGCCAGTATACCGACTGTACAGACATTAGCTAAAGCAAGCTAGCAACGTATGCGTGTTTGTGCGACAGCTCAGCCTCGGACTCTGAACTTACTCCACTTCTTTCTGTAGCTTTTCTCCTGTCATTTTATAATTTTTTCCATGTGTTTCTGTACACGTGTGACATGGAATTATAAAGTCTTGGGCTAAATGTTTTGTATTTTTGAGGACATAACTGGGTTTATGAGGGTTTAGGTTGTCATATCCTTAGTCATATAATAGAGAGAATACTACTGTTTGAGTAACAGGGAGGTATGAAAAATTGCAAGATTGTTTATCATTAGTGGAGTCTTAGCCTAAGGAATCAATGTCTATTAGTGTAACTGATGCAGATCAATAATCAGTACATCTTAAATAAATCATTGCAGCTGTTGGATATTGCTGTAGTCACAAATGAAACATCGTTAAAATTATATTTGCATCAAAGCCAAGTCAAGGTCGACTTCAAAACAAAGAATACTTGTTTTTTTAAAAGTGGTTAAATGTTGTGACTCTAAAGAAGCTAGAAAAAGATCTCAGTAAGAGCAAAAAGACACTGTGAACTTGAGGGTCTCATTCAAAAGGAGACCTCAGATGAGCAAAACCAAGAAATGAGAAGATCAAAGTAAATCTCAACACCAACTGTATGCTCAGTTTCCACAGAACAGCTGATGTAATGAAATCAAAGGACTTCTTTTTGCAGAAGGTTAATGGTTGAATTTATGTCAAAGACTTTAAGACTTTAAGATTATTTATCATCAGCGTCACACAGTAATGGCATTAGCCACTGGTTTTGTCTTGTGGTTTGCTAATCATGTACATTATGTGCCAGCACATCAGTCAAGTCAAATGAAACGCTCTCAAATAACCATAAACACACTCTGCTCACATTTACACAGATGTCACGCATTTAAAGTAAATATCTGCAGGGTATGCATTGTCCGGAGAACTCATTAGAATATTTTTTTGTCATTTTATGGAAATTTCATATCTTTATTTTTTACAAATGGAGTTTGTTGACTAATTTTCATGCTTGATTTATGTCTTGAAAACAGCCGGCAAAGCCCCTGTAAATCCCTTCATTCTGTCAGCGAGTGACTCACACTGACTCGACAGCACACTTCATTTGGTGATCATCTTGGCCATCATTATATACATTATAGGCCAAACAAACAAACACCACAGTGTAATGGATTAGATATGCAGCAAAAACTGGGCCAAGTAGGACGGGTGGAGTTTGTGTTTGAGGGGATGGCGGGGGGGTGTGGTGTGGCATAACTGCTATGGAAAAAATCCTTTGAAGGTGTCAGAGCGTGGACAAATGAGAAACCAAGACAACTCCATCCCATCTGATTCTATTAGGAGACAAAAGGAACATTAAGTGATGCAGATTAACATCATGCTTGCAGGAGTAATAACCGTGATCAAAGATGGAGAAATAGTGCTTTTGGAAACAGCTCCACTTAACTGCAGCTCCTGCAAAAAGCTGGGGGTCATACAGTTGTCACCACACTCTCTCTGTCTCCCCCCCCCCCCGATCCTCCGATGCCAGAAGCACACAGTACATTCTGGAGCCCTGAGGGATAGCGCATCAGCTCAGCGCCAAAGCAAAAAACAAAATAAAAAACAACAACCAGGCGGTGGGAAGGAGATTAACATATAACACAGCAGAGAGAAAAAAGCTCCATTCATCAAACATACAGAGTTTGCTTCACTAAAGAAGCAGACAAGCACCCTGTACAAGCAGGAGTGCACACTGCATACAGTATAAACACCAGTGGACTGCATATACACTGTGAATACAGTGATACACATAGAGGGGAGAAGGAGGTTATTTTTAAAACTGCAGAAGATGATGTTAAATAGTGTTCTGAGTTCGGTTATTAGGCCATTCTGTCTTTACTTCCAGTAGGTTTCCTATGTCAAACCCATCTCTCAGGTTCCTTGGTTAAAGATACACTTGATTTTGTTGTAGAGACAAATATCTGGGTCCAAACTTGAAAAAATTAAGGGAAAGAATACAGTTAGCTGGAAGCAAATGTTGGGATTTGATTGCTTGAGAAATTGAGAAATGCATTACTTAATAAAATGTTTCAGTAATATTACAGTAAGTGAGTAGTGAAAGGGCCAAACACAAGTCAGATTCTGTCACATCATGCTTGACATGGTGCTTCCTAGCCAAACTGAAGGATGGAGGATGTCAAACTCCTTTTTTTCATCAAGGAAGTTGCTGCAACTGCTGAATACCATACAGGGAAATCGGGGGTATGGAAGCATTCTGAAATGGCATCGGGCTCAGGTCGGGTTTGAGTCTGGCTCGGTTATTGCTCTCTCTAACTTGGGTCGGGTTCGGACAGAAGTACGCAGAGTTAGATAGGGGCATTAATACCAGTTTTGCCTCTTTGTTGAGTTGAGTAATTTAAATTATAAATGTACTTATTGGGTAGGGACTGCATTTGATTCAAACCTTCATCATAGTGTCATGGTCCATATATTGTGTTATATTTTTCTTGTTTTGTCTTCCTGTCTTTGTCTGGTTCCCTCCTTAGTTTGATTATATTCACCTGTGTCTCGCGACTCACCTGTGTCTGATCTTATATATAGCGGTCCCTTCCCTTTGTGTCTTGTTGGATCATTGTCTGTGTCAGTCGGTGTCTACGTTTGGATGTATTTGCTGTGCTGTCCCTGGTTCCTCGTGCCTACTTCCTGACGTTTTCTTCACTCCCGTGCTTTTTGGGTTGGTTTTTGTATATTTTATATAATCAATTCTTTGGTTGCTGGAGCTGCTTGTCTGCATTTTTGGGTCCAAGTCCGCTGCCACATGCCTTTTCATGACACATAGTCTGCAGTGTTTTTATTGTTATGAAAAACAACCACAACACATAACCAAGATATGTTTTCTTTAAACTACAAAAAGCAGTATTTTAAGTCAAAACACTTCAAGTCATTAGAAGTTTAAAGTAGTAAGAAAATAAAACTTAAGTTCAATGAACTGGAAATCAATAAAACCCATATATTTACATTTAAACATATATTTGGTTGATTCCACTCTGTTACTCTGTTTTAAAGTGTAGGCTAATAAGGAAACACATTCATCAAATAAAATGTAATTATGCCAATTCAAGTAACTTGCTCAACACTATTGGTGATACCACTGAACAAATAACAAAATCTCAAAGTCAATGTTTAACGAAACACATCCGAGTTCCGGGGTCATTTCACGCTAATACAACAAACACTCTCAGTCACGCAGATAGTCGGTTATATTCACAATTCACAGCATAATTCAGCAACTCAAGAAAAACAAGAAGCCTGTAAATCTACAGAGCAAACTGTCCGGCTGAAACTTACTTATTCCAATAATTGTTCAGTTCATAAAACAAAAACAAATTTCTTTTCACCTCCGTTGGATCGGAATGGATGCAGAATTTTCAAATACAGATATCTGAAAACCTGGATAGATGAAACCAAAACATTTGTAGCTACATAGAGGCTCGTGATATCATGGCTTTTGTTGGGGGGGGCGAGAACTGGTCCTTTAATGTTAGTTGTATTTCAACAAGGAACAAAGATGTGTCTCTCTTGTTTAGCATTTGAAAATAACTATTGAGAGAATTGTACATAGCCCAACCAGCTGTTACATCATCTTTTACAGAGTGTAAGATGACTACATCAAGGCCCAAATGTAGAAAAAAAAGTAGGCTTTATAGTATCCAGTGGATTAATAGAGATAGTGCAGGTGAGGCGTGCAAATGTTGGTGAAAATAATGCTGCACTGGCACACGATGAACTAAACTGCAGAATGCATCCTCATTCTCATTTTTCGTCCAAGAAACAGGCGCATGCAGCTCTGCCGCTTGAGCCCAGTGACTCATAATCCATGTCGTCTTTCATTTAGCGGGAAGAGATGTTGGCGTATTGCGATATGGAAATAAGAGGAGCTGATCAAAGCTCTCCTTCCCTGGATGAGCTCCTCATCTGTCTCTCCAAGGACTCCCAGCCTGCCAAGCGCTGCAGCTCCTAATACAGACGTTTCAGCACTCATGCCCAACCACCCGCCATCATTAAAATTTCATACTGACACGCGGCACACACATTCCTCAGAGCCCTACAGGCTCCACTGTATCCACCTGACCGACTCCCCCCGCCCCCAGCTCCAATCGGCTGATTGGACTGGTCTGAGGTCTGAGGAGAGATGCATATCAGTGGATGACTGATTTATTAGTGCAGTATTGAGAGGGAGAGTGACAGCAGTAGTGAAGCAGAAGGTCCACATTTAGATATTTATCAGCTGATCTTAGCTCGTCTCATGCCTGCGAGAATCTGGAAGTGAAGAGCCTGCAGAGAGGGGATGGAACCTCCTTAGCCACTGAATTAACAGAAATCCACATGGTACATGCGGCATTTTAACACTGATCATCATTGATGTATCATCAGTTGTTTGATGCATAATTAGAATGGAAAATAAAGATTAGTTAAAATTAAGTTTAAATGTATAAGCCAGTATCTGACTAACTAATGAATCAGTATCTAATTATTAGCTGTGGCTAATCCACAATATGATATCCACTGATCCAGGACATACCGGCTGTTACCAGCTTGTTTTTATATTCATATGGATGTTTATAACCTTCATGGCACACACAGACATACATATTTATGTCAAAAGAAAACTGCATGTTTTTAAAGAACACAAGAACATTTTAATTCTAAGTCATTTTATTTTTTAAAGATTAAAAAGTTTCATAAAATTCTTGCCAACTTGGGGCAAGTTGCAAACACTTACATATGACCAGTTGATAAGTTGATTATTTCTACATGCAGCAGTTACAGGGGAACATGATAATTTATTTTAATATAAGTCCAACATTCACTCTCTTTAAGCTCTGGTTTTGGTCTCTACCAACTCCTGAGGGAAAGATCAGACTCTTAAATCAGGTTGCTAAATGTTCCACTTTGTTCACCAACAAGTCTCCAAGGCCTTGTTCAGACTGCCAGCCCAAATCCTTTTTTTTTTTGCATATCCAGATTGTATGCTGTTTGATTTTCAGAGTCTAGACAGCAAAAAAAAACACATGAAATGCGATTTCTGCAAATTGGACCCAAGCCACATTTGGAAGTGGCTTGAAATGCGATTTCAATCCGATTTCTACAGATGCATCACAGTCCAGATGCTCTGGATGCTCAAATGGGATTTAAAAATGTCTCACAACATGATACACAACAACAACGTCAAATACAGAGTGATGGAAGTGCATCAGAGCAGCTGTATACCAGTGTCTTTCTGCACTGCGACTTGACAGCACAATTGTTTGAGGGCAAGATGACGGATCTCCACCACCAGTATACGTAGTTACTGACGGCTACAATCGTAACCGCAGCAACCTGTGCAGATAGGTTGGTGATGTCTGGACACACAAATCTGGTCTGATTACTTGATAATGACAGTCTGTCCTAAAGATCTGATTTGAGAAATCAATCTGATTTGCCTCCAGTCTGAACAACTGTGTCTGTCTGCTGTTTCCTGCTGAGCAGGTAGTGTACAGTGGGTGCTTTAGAGCTTTTTGCTGAACGCTGCAGCCAAAAATGACAGTATGAGTAAACCCAAACAGTAAACTTGCAGGCCGGACAGATTAACAATGAGCTGAAAGTCTTTACAACTCTCTGTAAAGCCGAGGGGAACTGCAGATTTGGGTGATAATTCTGCAAGAAACCTCTATACATTGCCACATTGACATTTGATACATTGTTAATATAAAAGTATAATTCATAGCCACTTTATGGATAATAATGGATAAAGTATTAGTCGTATCTTTCAATAACAACTCAACAAACTCATGTTTTCAGCTCGTGCTCTCTCACGCTGTGAGATTTTAAGACATCACCATCCTCTGTCACACAAATATTCCTCTAACAGCTAAAATCCATGCTAGTCTTTCCAGCTGCTGTGCGAATGATGCGTTGAGAAAAAGGAGGGGATGCCTGCTTTGATCAAAATTATCTCCATGCAAATTCCATCCCTGGGGGGGAAATGGGGGGCGGGGGTATAGGCACGTAGCACCTCGCTGCTCTGCGCCCTTGCTGATTGTTTTTGGGGGACACCTGGATGAAAACGCATCAAGACGCCCAGATAGACGTTCCATCTTCCTGTATGTCGTTATTCAGGCATGGCAGCAAGAAGTGCCGAGACGCCTCTGGTCCTATTGTCATTCAGCAGCAGTGTCAGGACAGAGGGGGAAGGAAATGATGTAGGGGTGCCAAGGCAAAATCTGTGTCATCTGCCAAAACTCTGTTCTAGCACGATACACCCCGTTTAACCAACTTGACTGGAAACAATTGATTTTGCCCATTTTCACAGAAAGCAGCGGGAAGTTGGAAGCAATGAAGGGAACATAAGGAAAGGAATATAAAAAAATAAAGAAAGCTCTGTCTCCTCTCATGCTTCAAACTTTACACTGCAAATTTGATGTGGCTCTGTTCTGCGCAGGAGACACATAAGGAATCAACCTGACATGTAAAAAGAAAGCTGTGTCAGGTGTGAGGGGGAAGGTTGGCAAATTTTGTGGAGGATGGATGTCTTAACAGCTTCAGAATGATAATTCAACAACACGATGCCTCACAAAATTCAAAGTGTAAAATATTTACGGTGCTGTGAACAATGATAGCAAATGTGCCCATAAATGCAGCCAACACCGTACATACCATCCAAGTCATGCCCTGGGTATGTTTGGAAGGGATTTGCAGGCTAATGCACTGATTGATGGTGATGAAGCAGAAGACATGACATATAAACACATCAATTTCACACAAAAGCACATTCCACCACGTCGAAATACTACATACAGTAAATGTCATTCTATTTAGATAGAAGTAAAAAAGTACAAAAATTGATTTAATGTGTAAATCAATTTGATGTTGCAGCTGGTAAAGCTGCAGCATTTTTTTCTTTATGTACTGAAACCTATAGCCAACCTTACTTGCTAGTAATTCATGATGTCTTGATTTCTTGTGTTGTAATCATCATTTTAAAAAAATAATCAAACCCATAACATTTCTGCCAGGAATCATCATAGTGATGCAGTCAAGTTTACTGTTGGAGCAGCTCCTACACAGCACAGCCCAGTGTAGTTTTGGTAACTTGCTAGCTGTCTGTTTGTTGTTTTCTTTTTGTAATTTACGAGGGAAAAAAAGTTTTATCATTTGAATAAAGGATGCAATATTTCTTTACCAGAATTTTTGTTATGGCAGTGTGGAGAGGTCACACCGTGTGGAGAGGGAACTTGGACTGGTCTATATTTCTAAAATCCAGCCCTTACTGCAGCTACACTGTTGTAAAGCTTTAAAAACAAATATGATAGCAGCTCTCTGCAGTGGATGGCAGGATGGTAGATAGTGCAGCAATGAACACGCTTCGTCCTTAAATTTCAAATCTGCTGACCGCTTTTACTGAACCATAAAATGCCAAGAACGAAAACTCATGACAGGCCAGTGAGTTTGTTGAGACATCATCAATAGTATAGTATAGCAGCACCATTTAACATAATGTGGCTCAGACTGGGCACTGATACTCATTATGGGCTGTGTGAAGGCTCCATGATAAATCAATACATGCATAAATTGGTCCAAGAGAAAAAATGCTGAACATAACTCCTGACAAAATAAGATATCACAGCTACACTTGTACAGTACATGTATACTGGACTGGCAGGTTGGAATATTGTTGATGCCTTCATGCACATAGTACTATGCATAATCAGCAGCAGACATGCTGTAGCGGCCCAGTGTAATTTAGGCTTGCTATTTAAAAATAAAGACAGACACTGATGGTGCTCTATTGTGCAATCCTTCATTAAAAAGCAATAACATGTGTAATCTGTTAATGATTTCCCCTCCTGTTTCTTTGTCTACCGAGGTCTTTTTGGAATAACATCCAAACAATGCCAGGCATTGTCCTGCAGGGCGAAGGCGGACGATTGTGTACGTAGCGTTGAGGTTTTTAAAGAGCTTCTGGGAGTGCATGACTGATTTGTGAGGTCCAAATGGAAAGACAAACAAAAAACAAAGATGTGAACTTCCTCCATCAAAACCGCCATCTGCAAAGTCATGGGATCCTGTGGCCTTGAACACTAAGTCACTGTTTCCAGGTCAGCCGGTAAGTCCAGATTGCCCTGAAACTTGAATGCTGTTAAATAGTGTTAGTGTGCTGAGGAGATAACAACACTTATCCTATTGACTACATTCATTCATCTAGGCATGTTTTATATCCACTTTCTCCTAATGAGGTTCAGTGGCTGCAAGTTTATATTACCATGATGTGACAGACTGTGAGCAAATGTCACGCTGCTCTGTCTTCTTTGCACCTGGAAATGACCTTTTTCTGTTTTTCTTATCTTACTAAGATGCACCATATGACAAAAGCTTTAAGACTCAGGGCAAATTCACAAAAGGATTGCACGGCTTCTGCTGCCGCTAAACCTGCAAATAAGACAAGAAGAAACCTTGTGATTCTCAATACACCCAGAAAGGGTGAAGTGCACCCCTAACTGCGCTGCCAAACAAATAGCGTCTTGGTGCTCCGGTGCTATATTTAAATTATTAAATATAGCACAATTAATTTAAATTAGGTAGAATATGCACATATTTGAAGCACATTTATAGGGGGGTGCCACGCCCAGATCTTCCAGTGATCATGGCAGCAGTGATTGTAGCCAGGTGAAGGCATGCTCGGGGTGCTTGTGAGCAGATATTTGGAAGGAGAATATAACTTTTTGTTTGTAGCTCGTGTCGGTTTCTCCTTCTCTCTGTCGTTTTCCAGCCTACTCTGTTCTTGGCTCAAAGCCACCATTTATAGCCAACATGGATTATTGCAATCAGACACAAAACTTTATAGCCGTGCTTGTGCTGTGACATCATTAGTGTAATATCTATCTTTAGGGTTTCTGCAGGGTTCACCAAGTTCAATTTAAGACTAATTAAGACCTTTTTAATGCCACATAGAATGATATTTCTTTGTGGCAATGATGATGCCATATTTAAGTAATACTTTGACAAAAACCATTCTAAAACACTGCATTAAAATGTTGATTGTACAGTGGTGTTTTGGCCTTTTTTACGCACTATTCAATGAGTTGACTGTACTTGACTCCTCCAGTGAACATTTAGGTGTTTGTTGCAGCCGATAGATACAAAGGAAACTTGACATACACTCTCATGACCACGTCTCATAGCTGAGACATCCACTCTTCATTGTGGTGAAGAAAAGGTAATGATTAGTCCACATTTTGCTTTCTAAGAAATACGTTTTGCTATTCAGTCTCCACTTGTCATTTATTTTGTGAAAGGATTTCCCATGAGTGACCATGGCTGACAAAAGAACTGAAATACATCTACGCTGTTTCTTTAATTAGAAATTGGGTGTATTTATTTTACATAAAACTCACTTAGTACAGATTTCATTTTGTTTGTCATTTTTAGTGACCATAAAGCATCTTCTGATCATCCTCTTATTGTGACTTGCTCTGGATTATAGTGTCAGATAATGCTTACATGCTTAAATATAAGCAATCAAATCAATGTAATCATGAATGTTTAGCTGACAAAATGAGCAGCAGGGTTTGGTAAGATGTACTGCAGAATACTGAAGTCAAGAGAAGATCCAGCTCTTGATGGCGGGATAATCAGCCTCCAATCCCTCTCCTCTTTGATGGAGCCATGCAGCCCCGGGGCCTTTATCCAGTCCGAGAGCACTCATTATAACCTCAGCAGAGAGTCCAGACAGGCCCTGGCACATTATGTCCTTCTGAAACTCAGCCACAGTACACAGAGACAGCCCATGTTGGGAAACTAGCAGGGATTAGGACTTTTTTTAGCCCAGCTTTGTGATGGTGAATGACCTTAAACTTAGAAAGGACATCTGCTGGTTCCTTGATGATTAGTTTTTGAGTGATCATTAACCCTCGGTACTTCTTTTGATGCTACAAGAAGCAGCATCTCAAATAATAAATTTCTTAACTATTGCAAAATTTAGCAGGGCTGTCACTTTTTGAAAAAATATAGTTTAACTGAATGAAAACTAACACGATTAATTCTAACCTTCTAATTCTTCTAATCCTATACTACGCTGTAAAATTGACATTGTGCTCATTCGCAGTGTGTCTCCTCCCTCACTTGACTGACAAGCTAGCTTTGCTGTAAGGCAACAGCATTTTACAAAGCTAACAACATTATCTTTAACTACATTTTTTCCCATTATGGTTGCGAATCCAAAATGCTTCCTTACATTACTACTCAGATGGTTTGGTGTCTTGGTTAGCCATTCAGCACGGCTCGCTAGTTTTCTCCACGGATGTAGGACGTATAAAGAGAACTGGATATAGCATCGGAGGCGGGGCCCCGTTCATGAAGCCAAAACAGTTTGACTTCCCGGATCTTCCACATAGCTCCGCATTGTGTGACTCAGCATGCGCACTAGCTTTTCCTTTAACCCCGCCTCCCACCCGCTCCTTCACACGTTTGGGGCCAGTGTGCATCACAAGACGGACCTAGAAGATACATGGTAACATAAATTACATGGTTTGGCTGCTCTATCTAATTGGTTTCAAAGCCTGGTTCCCTTCCTGGGGGTTTGGTTTTCTTCCAGTTTGTGTTAGCAGGGAGAGCAACGCTAGTTTAGCTTAGCTTACTGAACAGGGCTTGAAATGGATTAGAGTGACGGTGCATTTTATATACTGTGAATTTCTTAATGGTGGAAATATTAAGTATAAGTATTCACATAATTTACCAAGTGAAAAATACCCATAAAAATGGATCAAATACAAAAGCATTATTATTATTGTTAGCAAAATATGCTAAGAGAAAGTACAAACAAATTCCTACAAAATTCTACAAACAGAGTCCTATATATTATATCATACATTATTTTTTATTTTGTTCTTATTTTTAATATATTTAATTGGACCATTTTTACTGACACATTGTTCATATATATTTATTCATTCATTATTATTATATGTTACTGTTATAGTTGGTTGAAGCTAATATCAGCTGCTTTATATACTTATAGGTAGTTTAATCTAGCATGATCTTTGTATATAAAATCTTTATTGCCCCACACAAAGCAACCAGTAATTACAGCTGTTAAATAAATGTAGTGGTGGAAAAAGTACCTAGTTACCTTGAACCCTTGCTGGTGAGTTTTGAGTCTAATGTTCAAAGTGTAGTTTGAAATTTGAATAAAAAAATCAAGGCCCACTTACAAATTAGAATTTCCCTTTAATTCCTCTCTCTCTACAAGATTCACTATAACACAGCAGAATCCGAATCACAATAAGTAAAATAAAAGTATAGCTAGGATGACCTGCTCTATAGACCTTTCATGTTATTATCGTTTATGCCTGCCGAAAACCAATAATGAACCAAACGAGCCACATAGAATGTCTGTGGCTGGGCACATATATCATCAATCTGAATGATTTTCTTTTAGCTAAGCAGTGGATTTTCATCAGCCCAAGCATGGAAGACATCTCTGTTTCCAAGCTCTCCTTTCCAGTGCAGCAGCTGCAGTGCTTACATCCCACTAGAATATTATGAAACTGACCTAATTTCCCAAGCTCGCTGCAGGCTGCGATATGGCTCCTTTGTACTTTTCATTTTAGTCTAAATAATTGATTCAACCCTCCTTTGCCTGTAATCTTTCCCATAAAATACCAGCCAGTGATAGACTCATAGCTTGAAATAGATAAATATGTAATAGTTGTTGTCTCAATCCAATCGCAAACTCATGAGACATGCAACAAACATTATTTTTCATAAGCAGTTTTTTGATCATATTTAAGCACCGGTACTCCTTTCTAGAGATGGATAAAGCACACAGCCAAATAAGTTTCCATTTCTATTTTGAAAGATTACAGTTTTTTGGGGGGAAATGTGGGGATCCAAATTGAAATTGTAGCATGGTTCCTAAAGACTACTTTACTGATACATGCTTTAACACACACACTTGAACATGTGCAAACGCAAATATAATACAACTGTGCAATTGGAAGCATGCCAGCCCAAAACAGGATTCCTAACCAACCCCCCTGAAATAAAGTCCCCAATACAAACATCTTCCAGTTCTGATATACACAACACCTTGGGACTTTTCCACATTCTGTTTGACACCTATAGTCAAGTGCTCCCCGGCAGCCCAGAGTCTGATAAAACATTCAGAGCAGGATCCTGGCACCCAGTGCTGCTTCTGCTTCTGCTGCTGCGGCTGCTTATGTGATAAGGGCCCTCCTTCTCTAATTAAAGCCAAGTAAGCCCCTGCTGGAGCTGCCTGCAGTGAGAAACCCACAGAAACTGCTTGGGATGGCTGTTTGAGGAAGCCTCTGAAATATTAAGACGCTGCTGACAAATGGATGCTCAGGTGAGCATTCTGCTGTCAGCCTCTCAGCTTCACTTCCATCACGGCTCACACTGAGGCAGCTTACCAGTGGTTAGATGCTGGGGGGTACTCAACTAGGTTTGACCAGTGAAGGGTTTAAAGAACCCTACTGATATATTTTAGCATGAGTAGCCACCTAGATATCTTTAAACGAAAACAAAAATTTTCACGGCCAAAACAGCACAAAATCTACAAATCTTAAAGGATTGGGCTGGCAGGATTTTATATTTTTCTTATTGTCCCAAATCCCATGAAAAGACCAAAACCTCCACTGAACTAAGTATACAAGTATTATTTGTATTATTTTTGTCATCTGTACCATAGACCTCCATTGTTGTCCACAAACATCTGTTCTAAAATTAGTTTGTAGTTAGCTTGTAATAATGTATTAGAATTCCAGCCTTGGACTATTGCACAAAACAATATTGTTTATTATATAAAAATATTTTGGTCTCATGGTGACCCACAGAGAATTATCACCTGACTCTGCATTTTGCTTAATCTCTTCAACATTTTATTGTCTTTCAGCTCATGGTTTTGGTCTTACAGCCTGGTTTAGTCTCTCTGCTCTCATCAACATTGTGTCCAGCTGCAGCAAGTTGTTTTCAGTGAAAAAAAGCTCTGATAAACCCACTGTACCCACTACTTGATCAGCACCAAACAGCAAACAGATAGTTAGCAACTGGCTGGTCTGCAGTGAGGCATTTAGCAGCTAAAGAAATCTCTCAGGAGTTGGTGGAGACCAAACCAGAGCTATAGGACAGTGAATGTTGTCTCATCACATAGCTAAAGACATGACTTTAACATGCTAATGTGCCTCTGTTTCTGCTGGATGTGTAATTAGGCAACACCTGTTTGCTATTACAATTTTATGAAGTGACGCCTGTGAGCTAGTTCAGGCAGTCAACTTGAGTTGCACTGCTGTACACATGGGACATGCTGCACTCTCTGCAACCATCTACCAAACACCTTTCCAATTTGGTGGTCTATTTAAGCTGCAAAAATGTCCCATCTCTCCCTCTGCCTGTCATCACTGCTGCCCTGCATCAGTACTGCTCCCTGTTCTTTCAGCCCCACCACCACCCAGCATCCACCTGCAGGCTCCAGCTACAGGGGTTGAAGATATTTCACTCCCCAATCTCTCTTTGTAAAAATAGGAGAGTGATGAGATTGGTACCGCAACGCCAATCTACAACTATGTTATGTTGCTATAATAATCATTTCAAAGTTGAGGTGTCTGACTGAAATGATAACATGTCAATGTGGTGTTTACAGTTTGTTTTTGCCTCCAAGAGGCCAAAATAATTTTTTTATCAATTAATACCATACTACTTACGATGACCATTTCCCACAAGCCCAAGACTCACAAGTTTCACAGAAAAGGCCAGTTGAGTGGTGGGAGCTAGTTCAGATGGTTGTAATTCTAGCCTAATTTTGTAGACATGTTTTGGACAGCAGAGAATACTGCTAAAAGGTGAGAAACAGGGATTTTAGTTTTATGCTAACCTATTATTGTTTGAATGTTTTATTTTCAAGAATATAGAGTATAGATAGTAAACACGGGACCATATTCAGAAAGACAAATGAAAGAAACCCTTGTCTGATTGCATAGAACAGAGGTTAGCCAGGCAGTAACATTAAGACTCCAGCTGTCAGGCTCGGGGAACGGGGACCCAGAAAGCAGACGTAGGCCGAGGAGGAACAATCAAATACTTTTATTTAACAACTAATCAAACAGGACGGCATAAGGCCGAGCACGCGTAAATCAAAGAACACCGGCAGAACAGCCAAAAGAAACAGAAACGTGTACAACCGCACGGCGCATGGCGCACGGAGCATGGCGCATGGCGCACGGAGCATGGAGCATGGAGCATGGACACATACATGAAGACGCAGGACATAAGGTGCAATGAACAGAGACAGAACAAAGGAAACCACCAGACTAAATAGACAAGACGTAAACGAGGAAAACAGAAACAGGTGAGTCTAAGGCCCAGGTGACTAATCAAAAAGGGAGGGAAACC
>JAVQJL010019526.1:0-12470 GCA_036024295.1 Nannoperca obscura | reverse complement strand
ATGCTGCCACCACCATGTTTCACTGTTGGGATTGTATTGGGCAGGTGATGAGCAGTGCCTGGTTTTCTCCACACATACCGCTTAGAATTAACGCCAAAAAGTTTAATCTTGGTCTCATCAGACCAGAGAAGATTATTTCTCAGTCTGGGAGTCCTTCATGAGTTTTTGGCAAACTCTATGCAGGCTTTCATATGTCTTGCACTGAGGAGAGGCTTCCGTTGGCCACTCTGCCATAAAGCCCCGACTGGTGGAGGGCTGCAGTGATAGTTGACTTTGTGGAACTTTCTCCCATTTCCCTACTGCATCTCTGCTCAGCCACAGTGATCTTTGGGTTCTTCTTTACCTCTCTCACCAAGGCTCGTCTCCCACGATTGCTCAGTTTGGCTGGACGGCCAGGTCTAGGAAGAGTTCTGGTCGTCCCAAACTTCTTCCATTTAAGGATTATGGAGGCCACTGTGCTCTTAGGAACCTTGAGTGCTGGAGAAATTATTTTGTAACCTTGGCCAGATCTGTGCCCTGCCGCAATTCTGTCTCTGAGCTCCTTGGGCAGTTCCATCGACCTCATGATTCTCATTTGCTCTGGCATGCACTGTGAGCTGTAAGGTCTTATATAGACAGGTGTGTGCCTTTCCTAATCAAGTCCAATCAGTTTAATTAAACACAGCTGGACTCCAATGAAGGCGTAGAACCATCTCAAGGAGAATCAGAAGAAATGGACAGCATGTGAGTTAAATATGAGTGTCACAGCAAAGGGTCTGAATACCATGTGATATTTCAGTTTTTCTTTTTTAATAAATTTGCCAAAATTTCTACATTTCTGTTTTTTCTGTCAAGATGGGGTGCTGAGTGTACATTAATGAGAAAAAAATGAACTTTTTTGATTTTAGCAAATGGCTGCAATAAAACAAAGTGAAAAATTTAAAGCGGTCTGAATACTTTCCATACCAACTGTACATTCACATAGACTGTAGACAAAAAAATTGAACAGTGAAGTTTGTAAATACATTTTTTAAATATGTTTTTCAAAGTTTTGGGATTCTATGCCAGTGCATTTTGAAAATAACTGTGGCTTGTATTGGTAACCAATGCAAAGAATCCAACAATGGCCTAAATGGCTGTTACAGGATGTATTTTTGTGACCAAGTGGCTGCATGAAAACAGAAACCAAAAGTGGACCAAGTACTGACCTATGTGGGGCACCACATTTAACCTTAAAACAGGAATTCACCAATTACTATTTGTGTTCTGTCATATATGAACGGAACCAGGCACGTTTGGGTAATTCATTTGTTTTCACTTCCTAATAGGAGCTGCAGATAATAATAATAATAATCATAATAATAATAATAATAATAATAATTACATATATTACATAATTAATAATAATACAATTAAACTGTGAACTGTCTGAAGGTATTCTATGAAGGTCATTTGGTATGGGGGACCACAAGTGTCGTGGAAAACGGCACCCACCCTGGCAAGACACTTCCAATTCACAGCTTCCGATTCGGCAGTTAAGGGGAAAGTTACGGGAAACTTAAATTACAGTGTTGAGCACTGAGCTCTGTTTGTTGCACCTCTTACTGTTGGGAAAGCATGCTAGACATGTTAGGTAAAGCCTTAACGCTGTCTGGAACCCATTTTCAATTTTTTAAAACCTTTATTGGATTTGTGAAAACTGCTCAAATGGAAGCTACGAATCGGTTGTTACATTCCATGGCTAATTTGCATTGTTTTACCTCATTTTACCAACTCAAGGCCCAAAGTGTCATGGAAAGGCTAAATAGAGAGACGAAAGGAAGAAGCTAAATGACTAAGCAAATCGAATAGCTAATGGAAAAAGGAAAAGCAGCGGGGAAATGGCAATGCAAACGGAAAGGAAATTGCCCTTTTAAATGCCTGATTAACATATGTATTCTTAATTCAATTTGTGAATCCAGTAATTTATTTCTCTTTTTAAACTGCATTTTCAAATAGATTTTTAAATCCCATTATTTCTTTATGGATTCATTCATGTAATTTAAATGATTTACTTTTTGACTGTTTTATGTTGTTTTTGTAAATCCCTTTTTAATTTGAACTATTTATTAGTGGATTTATATTTCATTTGTAAATTATTTTAATAATGCCTATTTTTATTGTACACTTAGTTATTAATCAATGGCATACTTTATTTCTATTTCCATGACACTTGTCGTCCTCACTAATTTGGTTGCCCTGGCATCTGTGTACTGTGTCTAGCAGAGATATCAGCAATAAAGTTGAGTATATAATATATAACGTTATAATGATGGGAAAATTATGTAAATAAGAGTAAGAGAGTTGTAAAGTTTGTACATGTTAATTATAAATCCTCTATGCGTGCAAAAGTTAGTCACAGGTTCTGTGGTTGAACCAATTATATTCACCTTGTATACGCTTCCATTAGGCAATATTATTAGGAAACACTCCATAAATTGTCATTGTTATGCAGATGATACCCAATTATATTTATCGATCAAGCCAGACAAAACCAATCAATTAGCTAAACTTCAAGTAGCTTCAAGGACATAAAAACCTGGATGACATGCAATTTTCTTTTCTGTCTGAACTCAGACAAAATAAAAGTTATTGTACTTGGACCTCCGAAACACATCTTTAGATAATAAAGATATAGTTTCTCTAGAAGGCATTGCCCTGGCCTCCAGGGACACTGTAGGGAATCTCAGAGTTATCTTTAATCAGGATATGTCCTCCCACATAAAACAAACTTCAAGGACTGCCTTTTTTCACCTACGTAACATTGCAAAAATCAGGCACATCCTGTCTCAAAAAGATGCAGTTGTTATGTCTAGGCTTTATCAGACTGCCCCAATACGTCCCTTAAAACTCAAGCTAACCCAGAATGCTGCTGCACGTTTACTGACAAAAACCAGGAAAAGGGATCATATTTCTCCAGTATTAGCTTCTCTACACTGGCTCCCTGTAAAGGCCTAGATTGTCGGGAGACTTCCTATGATGCACTGAGCTCCTCTCGCTTCCTCTCCCTCTCCATCTGTAGGCACTCATATCCCATCAATTCTTGTTATTAACTCAACTTCATTTCATAGCTGTGTGCCTCTCTCTCTCTCTCTCTCTCTCTCTCTCTCTTGCTGATGATGATTATTGTGCATGTTTGCTTCTACCAGCATTACACCTTCCAAATTAGAGCTCAAGATTTCATAATAAAACCAATGGCACAAATAAAAACACAGCTTTAATAAAAATATAACTATAAATGTATTTTCTAATGATCATTTACATGCAGTGTGTCACTGCCAGTAATATATCCTATGCACAATGTATTAGTGACAGCATGTAAACATAGTTGTGGAAAGCTTTCACGTACATCTAAAGAAGTCTGACAAAGCTTTCTACACTTGTGACTATGTAACACCATGTAAGACCTTCTGAAGCACAACCTGCGTAAGTTATCCAAAGTAGCTACATTGGCTTTATTCTCTTATCACTCAACTTAGTGCAACTTCGACCAATTAGCACACAGCACCACAGGAAAGTGAATCTCATCAATAACCCATGGCACATTATTTTAGATGGAAATTAAAGATTCATGCTTGAGACTCCTAAAAAGACAAGTATGGCACTTCAAACTATCAAAGTGCACTTTATGAATTAGCCTTGGTTCATCCTCAAAGTTTTGAAGAGATGTCACTTTTAATATTTACTCAGTGGCCCAGCTGTGTGAGGCCATACTTATGACAGCCAATGCATCAGGATTTCTCAGCAGTCGGGGAGGCCATCTGTGTTTATTTTCCATTAGGAGTGGCTCTTTCATCTCACCTCTCTCATCTCTCTTCATCAAGGATACACTTTAAGTTATATGTATCAATTAATTATTCAAGGATATTGAAATGTGCAAATCTCACTGATGAACAACAAAGAACCTTACATATTGTACTTTCTGATTTCTATTTACCAGCATGCCAATACACATATTCACAACAAAGTCAAGCAACATTGCATCTGACTCAAATCATCTACATATGACACAAAGTGGTAAAGCTGAAGCAATATGCAAAGACTTGCTTCAGGCAAAACACAGCATGGTTTACCGAAATGGGAAATTTAGCAGGGCTTGAGTGATTTAATGCCAAATTTGTGGGATAGGGTGTGTGTGTGAGAGCAAGTAATTTGCTGGTGAATGGAGGGATGCTGAATTGACTGTGTGGGAGATGAGGGACTCCATGGTGGGCACTGGCTATATGCCAAAAATAAACACCTTTTCTGAGAGTTGGGGTGTTGCTGGGTTAACGACCTGCAGCCATCAAGACTCCTGACAGACAGCTCACCCAATTAGCATTCGGCACCTTGCCTACTGCTTTGGGCAACAAACACTATTTTAATGTAGTGCAGTTTTCATCATCTTTGTGCACACACACAAAGCAGTTAAATTGTTAAAATTATATATATATATATATATATATATATAATATAAATTATATATAATATATAAATAAATATCGACATAAATACAGGTTAATTTAGCTGCTGATGATCATTATAGGTAATGCTTTTTTGACTGTTAATTGTACTTTTTTTTACTGTTATACTGCCTGTTGTCTTCCAAAGCATATCATACATTTTTAAATTGATTACCTACCTTCCTGGCAACCATTGTTTATAATTAATGCATAGTGATAGGAAAAGGAGGACATGAACTTAATTTTTTAAGTTTGACAAAGTTATGGTATCAGCACATGATAATGCATTTGTGAGGAGGCTCTGTTTGAAAACTCAAACTCTTGTTTAGTTGTGTTGGTGTTTTTCCTACATCATAATTAATATTGCTCCAGAATGATCATTGCAACTGACCAGTGATCAGTTGTCACTGGTTATTAAACCAGAACATGTATCATTTTGTTATTTTGTTTTTTGGTATAGTCTGAGGGACTGCATGCAGGGTTATTTGGAAGCTACTGTATGCTGTTAATGGTCAGATGACATGGACTTTCTTCAGATGTCTGTACTGTGATGAGGGCAGGAGGAATTATGATAGATATCAGTAGCACCTTTGTTTTACAAACTAACACAAACACTACAGGCCCATTTTTATTGTTCACAAAATACCTTTTCCCTGACTTGACATCCCCAAACATGGAAATGATTTCATCCCTTTTATCCCTCATTAAGTTAATCTTTTATTCTCATTCTATGAAATAAAGTAAAAGTAAAGGTCTGAGTTAATAAGAAACAGGAGCGAGGAAATGAAATAGAATACATAAGAGAGTGGGGCTTTCATTATAAGCTTTTGTTAAAAAAAATTGAATTCCAACTGAATTCATTCTTTAACAAAATACTGGAAGGTTAATTAAGGTGTCAGTCTAAAGAGCTTGGGAAAATAATCTGGTTTAAAGAACACATTGATATTTACATATTAAAAACGATCAATTAAAGCAACTGAAGGAAAGCTGCAGATCAGGTAATGAAATATTGTTTATCTGAATTTAACAGACGGTGAAGGATATTTATTTGATTCTGCGGATGATATTTCCAGCCCGCTGTGCTTTTTAAACTGTCACCAGTTGAAATTAATGTTCAGCCACAGTCCTGGCATGAGTGGGGAAACCTTTATTTCCAGCTAACCGTGCCGGGCGAATTACTGCCAAACAAAATGAGAGGAAAGTCACAACAGAGGCTGAGCTGAAAGTAGAGACTGCTGTCTTTAGAGTCACAACTTACTGAAAATGTCCACGAAATCGATAGGGACAACATCCCAAATTCACGCCTCACATCTCAAACTTTCATTCTAATGGGACTGACAAAGGAATTGCCTATGAAGCTAGTTTTGGCCAAACTTATGTGTATGTACAATTCTGTGTCCCTTGGGTGCCATTAGAAAGGGCGACTAGGTCCCAGTGAGGGGCTAAGCTGCTGTAATTTGTGGCTTCAGAACCGTGAGTAGAGGCGGTCCCACCATGTGGTTGTGTCAGGGCCTCGCAGAGCTCTGATAATGAGGCAGATACCCTCATTAAAAGCCATGAGGACTGCACACAAAAGAACCTGACATCAAAAGCCTCCATGCTGCCTTTAGTTTGCCTCTGCACAGATGCTTTTGACCACACTACTAATGCCAGAATATTAAAGTCACACAAAAGAGCTCTCCACTGCTGCACCCACTCTCTTTTCCTGTTGTTCCCTTCTGGAAATAATTAGTCATTCTTTCATATTTAAAAAAAGAAGAATAGAATAGAAATAGGTGGCAGAACAGAGATTATAAAATTCCTGGTAGGGGATGCAGGCATGGGTCATATGGATACACCCTTTCTTAACAAGTTATTACAATTTTAGCAAACAATGCAAAATTTAGTCGTATTCACATATAAAACCCTGCATGTATTTGTTAAGGAACCGTAAAATCAGTTGAGATCTACTTGGCAAACAGTATTTGATTATATCACACTATGATACTCTCACTATACACAGTAAGACAACAATGTGAAGAATACTTGTGCAGAATACAGTGCTCTACAGAAATACAACTGTATAGAAAGTGTGTATATTTAAAGGATTTTTTAAAGTTTTTACTTAATTATTTTTTATCTGATTGTTGTCTGACCCAGGGTAAACTCACACAGACATGGTGAGAACAAACAAAGTCCTGACAGTCAGAAACCAACTTGCTTCGGTCTGTCAGGACTAAATACTAATCCTCTGTGGGGCCCTATCGTATTAAAGGCAGAGGGTGACACAACATTTTCAATGCAACTTTCTTTGTCATTTGCTGTCTACTTCTCTAACCTCAATGCAGTTAAGTTGCCCAATTTTATTTTTATGCTCAATACAATGTCTTTGGGCCGTGTAATGTCTGCGAGGACAAGATTGTTTTTTACTATACAGTGTTACCATGAATGGGTCAGGAGATGCAACATCACCACCAGACATTATAAAGCATGAAATGTATGTATGTATGTTTTGGAGTCAGGAACATGGCGATGTCCTTCTGTTGCTGAATCAAATTAATTATACAGTAAGTTACACCACTTGAATTCACACTGATTACTTAAAAGTTGAAGCAAAGGTTTTCACTGCCATTAACTAAGCCATTAAAGAATTACTCTTCTTGTCCTTCCTCCACATGCATTTTGCCATTGAGCTGTATGGAGTCACAGGGGGACTAATGCTGTGTGAGTGCGACAGGAAGCAGATGAGATGTGCTCTGACAGCTTTGCTCCACCAATGCTGGACAGCAAATGTCAGGAGCCAGACAGCATATGTACAGACAAGAGCGGTAGAAAGGCGTCTGGGCCATGTTTTATAGGTTTGAAAGTGTATATGTGTCTGTCATCTGTCTGTGATTGTGACAGATGTGTACGTGTTTAACTATATAAAAAGCATGTTGGAATATCCTGCAGGGTATTCAAGGTACCTCTGCACTGCTTCTATGCACTGTAGGCGCTTTAAGTGTGTAACCATCGATACATGGGTCCCCAGGTGCATCAGCATGAACTGAGGTAAGTCTTACTGTGTCTGTCACCAGAAAAATTCAAAACTTGTGGACCTCAGGCCATGAGGAGGGTGATGGGGTATGGATGAAGATAAGCAGATGCACTTTGCTCAAGCATGAAATGCTTTCCAAGGAATGTGGACAGAGATATGGAGAGAGGGAGATAGATTGAGAACGAAAGTGACAGAACGAAGAAGAGGAGGCGGAAAAAGTGAATGAGTCACCATGCAGGACACAAAACATATTCTTTTTTTCTCGTGGTTATGAGTCACAGTGGATTAATGTACAATGCTGTTTTTGATGTTTTCCTTTTGTCACATTTGTCGTATGATGTTTGCCCTAAAACAGCTCAAATCTTGTCCAGTAAAAGCCACCCTTGGAGAGATGTCACTTAATTTGCAAAGATGAATCTAGACTTTGACTGTTTATCTACTTCTTTGCAAAATGTCTGGTCTGGTGAGCCCAAGAGGCTAAGAGCAGCAAGCGTGACAAGAGCCATCGGAACAGCAGTACAGTGATAAGCCTCCTTATGGCTTGTGATTTGGGTATTCGGCACAAGCACTAACTGCTGATGTAGCAGAATATCCACCTCTCTGACAAGGTTTGGCATCACAGTCTTGTGCTTTTGGACCATTTCTGTCTTACCAACAACATGACACACATTAATATTGGTAAATAAAGGAAATAATTACAGGAAGCGAGCCAGTCCAGCTACACACTTTCAGATTTTGTCTGGAATAGTATACAGTGTGATTGAGTCTTTTTAGGTTGCTTTTATATTATACTATAATTCTGTTGTCAAAACACAATTAATATCTCCTAATTTATTTACTTTCTCTACTATTTGCACCACTATTTTAATAGAAAATAATAATAACAAATCCCAAAAGTATAGGATTCAGACATACATTCTATAATGCCTATGGGCCTTGTATTATTTTATATTGTACTAGTTTCTCCTTTCTTCTACCCCTTACTGTTGTGTTGTCACCACAGGTTTGCTGATGAATAATGGTGTTCAGCTGTGGGGGACAAGACATTGTCTGAAGGTGGATCTGAGCCTTTAAAGTAAGCAGTGACAGATATCCATGCCTTGCCATTTTCCTCAGCTGCTCCATGCTGAGCTGATTGGTGGTTCGTCAGTGTTCTTTTTTCTTATTAAGTAAGTCAGCATTTAATTGATTAAAACTTTGTTTGAGCATTGATGCCTTTTATTTAAAGCACAAACAAGGAGCCTCAAGCTAAACAGAAGATTGCCTTTTTTTAACAGTAAAAATAGTGATGTGTGAGTGATGTGTTTCCTCACACAGTGCCCAGTTAGGTGTGCAGCATCAAGTGTAGCTGAAGTTATTGTTCATTTCTACATGATTGTTTCAGTATTGTAGTAATTTACACTGTGTGTGTTAGCATTTTTTACATGTAATTTTCCAATTTTAAACACATTACCATTAAGCATTCAGACTTCAAGTCAAAGGTTTTTGAAATTATTTCAAATGCAACTATCTTTTATTGTTGAATGGTTAAGAAGTTACTGTCTCATTATTTTCAGATTTCAGTTTTCAAAGAAATACCAAGATTTATGCACCAAAAATAATTTCAAGTTAGCATCACATGGCTTACGTTTGAGTCAGCTTTAGACTAGACTAGTATAAACATGCTGGATTCTACAGTAAATGTAAAAGAAACAAAGGGAAATTAGGGGCAAAGCAGGGTTATAGAAATACAAGAGAGAAGCAGTAACTGGAATTGAATTAGAAGAAACATTACAACAAGACAAATAACACAAAGATAAAGAGCCAATAAGAGGCAGCAGGCTTTCTCTGAAAGTAACTATTTGGATCTAGCACAACACATCAATTTAAACCATGTTTAAAGTCAGTACTCTGAATGACAATTTATGGCAACAACACAGTGATCTAAGGAAATGTACATTCTTCTCCAATGATCGATATGCTTTTGCTTAGAGTAAAAATATTTGACTGTGAAACGGCCTCTTATTTAAATCGTCTGGCAATCAATTTGAAACAAATGGAACTTCTTGAATGCTGTGCTCTCAGCGAAAAGCAATTCTGGCTCATATCCACTGCAGTGGTTTCAAATGCAACTTTTTACAAAGATGCATTTCCTGAGAAAGGTATTCCATTTTAAATGGCTTCAAACATCTGATGCACTTGGCTGTCTTGCATTCTTATTGTTATGAGATGTTTGCTATAAGGTACAGCACTAATGGATGTAATGGGCCAGTTGGAACAAACTCGGAAGCAACTGCAAAGAATCCAGGCAAGTAATATGTGCCTGTGATAAAGGTAAGATTATTATCTTGTCTCCCAAAATTGTTGATTTCTTGCCACCACAGGGCTGCACGCAGACACTATTCATTATCATTGATTACAAATGACAAATGATGAATGAAGAATCACATTAGCTCTTGGCATGCAGTTCAGTATCAGGTGACTCTGATTACCACACATTTAAACACTTCCCAATCACATTAAATCAAGGTAATGAGATAGTTCTTTGCAATCCGACATGCTCTCATTTGTTTTCTGGTCATTATATTTCACCTGTTGTCTTTACCTGCTACACTCGACTGTGACTGGCTGTGTCATTTATTACTCCCTCTACCACCCCAACTCCCATCTGTCACCATATCTGGTGAGGCATTTCCCATTTATGCATGATGCTATAGCTCAATTATATGTGTCTGTTGTTTTTCTGTTGTGTATAGCCCATTTGGGGTGCTATTGCACCAAATAAATGTCCAACTATTTCATGCAGTAAATGCTTTGTATACTTTCCACTTTCACTCTATTCACACATTTATTTTTATCTTGAATATTTTGTTAGTACAACAGTAACACTTTGTGAAATATTTAAGTTTAGTTAAACCTAGCACTATTAATTCCATTCCCAATATAATATACAATCTTATTTATGAATGGGTATTGTAAAGTTATATATTGTATGTAAAGTAACAAACATTTGACAAATTCAGTGGATTAAAGGCATAGATAAAGAGTGAGCTTCAAACATACAAATTGGCTGGTCACTAACTTGTTGGACTCTTCAGTTGCTTTCATGTTTTCTAGTCTGTATGTGTGGCAGTGAGTGTGCAGCACTGTGTCACTTTTTGTGCCAGTAGGTGGTGGGTGGACTCAAATGAGGCGGACAACAGCGATGATGTGTTTTAAATCTTGAAAACTAAATATATAAGAGGAACAATCCCTCATTCAAATGAGAGAACAGCATGAGGCATTTAGAAACATTCGAAACTCTGAGCAAATGTGGGAAGATTCTCTGATAAAGAGCTGCTTAAAAAAAAATTCTAAATGTGGGTAGACAGCACCTACATCTATCTATTCTCTATTGCATTCATGGTTATGACATTTCATAACTCTCCATGAAGTAAAACATTCCTAACGCAGTTCTTTTTTGACTTTTAAACTTACTCGCACATTCTCATTCAGGTGTCAGTGAGACATCTGTTTGTCATACACTTCCTGCCTGCCCTTCATCTGACTCACCGTCGCAAATGCAGCTGGCGCAGCAGTCCATCAGCGCTCAGGAACAGGTATGAGATGGTCCTCTGAGCATCGCTCTTTCATGTCAGAGCTGCTGTGTCGAAACAAGAATAATTGCAGGTTAATAGAGCAACACCACTCATCTGTGAAGCCAAATTATCTCTCTTTCTCTGTTTCTTTTTGACTCACACAAACATAACAGATACACAAAACCATCACTGAAATACCTCACAGCTCATGTACCAGTGGGATATTTAAGCAGATATTTCTCTTTGAAATCCCTTTATACTGAACTAGGCCTACGGGTCAGCAGGCGTTCTCATTGTTGGAGGCAAAAAAACTCTGTCACTTGTTGAAACCCACATTCTAAACTGGGCCATGCTGTTTTTAGTAGCAGGATCTAATAGTGTCTTTAGGTCACATACACAACTTTGAATGTTCAAATTAAAATGTTTTATCAATGGGAAAGCAGAAACTGTTCTTTCAGAAGTCTTTGATCGAAGTCCTCTTAACCCAGAGCTAGGATGTTTTCCATCTTTGAAGCAATAATTTATATAATGTTAACCAAAAACATTGGTGGACCAAACTGTAGTGTTTGTATCTGTATCACTGAGTCTGGAAGGCATACTGTTGATGCAGTTGTAGGCCGAGAGGGTGTTGAATTCAATGATCAACAGATTGAAGTTGGTCGGATCAAAGCGTTTCTCTGACAGAGTAGAAAACAAAGTGAGATAACATCACAGTAAATGTCAGATCACACTTAATCTTCTTCTTCACAGGTGTCCCTGTCAATATCTGTTTCTTCAGGAATCATCAGGAAGGTGATGGGCATAAGGACTGAAAAGCAACAGAATCATAGGACCCCCATAGGACCCTCATGTTGTAGTACAGTATGTTTCTTGCTAAAGAAAGCTGTTTTTAACTTCTGAGTGAGTGTGCTCATTTGCTTTTCAAAAATTGAGACCATTCCTATAGCTGATCTTTCAATATGAAGCTAAAACCAAAAAACGGTTAGCTTAGCTTAGCATTGTGACTGAAAACACACAGCTAGCCTGACTCTCTGCAAAAGTAACAAAAACGCCACACCAACACCATAGGAGAAGCCTTCAACCCTAAGAACACCATCCCCACTGTCAAACATAGTGGTAGGAACCTAATGCTTTGGGGCCGGGGGGTTTCAGCCAATGGACCAGGGAACCTAATCACAGTAAACGGCACCATGAAAAAAGAGCAATGCATCAAGATTCTCAACAACAACATCAGGCAGTCTGCAGAGAAACTTGGCCTTGGGCACCAGTGGACATTTCAGCACAACGACCCAAAACACACAGCAAAAGTGGTGCAGCGGCCCAGCCAGAGTCCTGACTTGAATCCAATTGAGAATCTGTGCAGGGAGCTAAAGATCAGGGTGATGGCAAGGAGACCCTCCAACCTGAAAGAGTTGGAGCTCATCCCTAAAGATGAAT
>JAVQJL010019522.1:0-10747 GCA_036024295.1 Nannoperca obscura | reverse complement strand
AAGCTTAATAAATACTCAAAAGACTTTGGTGATTCAGAGACTCTTTATTTCCAGATTACCACCACAAACTTGGTGTCAGAAGTGGGATCGCTCGACTGAGTTTGTCCAGACTCGGTGTGAAAGGTGACCGTACATCCTGAAGTCTGACTTCAGCCTCAACCTCCCCACATAAACCAAGGTGGAGACGGAGGACTGGACACCCGAGGCTGGGCATCTCAGCGCTGCGATCCAAAAGAACAGGTGAGAATCTGAGCTAGCTAGGTCGTTATAGCATGGCAAATAACAAACTCAGTAATGCTAGACACATTTACAGCCAAGTAGATAACAGAGACATGAAACATCGTCTTTTCCTAGTGATGAGAAAGACTGCTCCACATCGACACCCTTCATGCTTCATGCCACGCCCCCACCAGGGCGAGTGAAAAGGTGAGTCATACATGTTCCTACAACAATTCACTAGCAAGGAACACACCCTCCATATGATACGTTTAAAGATTTACTGAACAGAGGTACATGTCGAATGTTTGAATATTGCTGATGGTTTGGGGAAGCTTCGTGGAGACGTCCGCCGTGGCGCCTGGGTGCGACGAACCCCCAAAGAGCCTCCCATACCTGGAGAAGAGATTAAGCTGATTTAAGATCTTTGGGATCTGACCGGATGTAAAGGTGATATGCTTGCGAGGACCCGCGGCCCATGATTTTAATTAAGTGTGAGACTGAGGTGGCATAGTACAAACCCCCAAAAACCAACAGACGGAGCGGCATCCCGGTGCCGGACTGCGCAGCCGGTGCTAGCTGCTGTGGTCAGTGTTCGGCCGGGGACGCCCGGTCCTGGCATCCTGGCGCCAGGCGTCTCTGCCGGTGGTAGCTGCCGTGGTTGCTGAAGGTGGATAGCTAAGATGCCTGGCATCCCGGTGCCAGGCGTCTCAGCCGGTGCTAGCAGCTGCCATGCGCAGTAATCGAGAGCGGACGAGGGATGATTACGTAGGGTATTTATACGGAAATGGCGTAGTGACGTGGTTGGCGTAATGGGGGTGTGTTCCTGCTCCCAAAATTCCGCTAAATAGCAACAATTAGTATATGAATAAGGGCCTGATCACACCAGAAAGTGGCAAAGAAATCTATCCATGTCTTTACAAAATAGGTGGTATGGGATTAGTGTCTCCGTGAGCTTCTCCCTCCCACTTCTCCTCCCTTCTAACATCTTCCCTTCCACCCATTAATACATTCACTAAGCAATGCACTAACACAGCCACTAACACCTTGCTGTCCACATTAACCACAGCTCTTGACAGTCTCTGTCCTCTCACTATCAGGCCTGCGCGAACCTCCCCCTCCTGCCCGTGGACTCATTTGTTCCGGGAATACAACAAAATGTGACACATTGGTTCCTTAAAGTACAGCATATCGTGTGATCTATTATATTAGAATTGTTGTCTAGCTTGATTGTACTGTGACTGATAATGAACGGACATAATCTGTTCCTAGATTTAATGCTCTTTTCGTTTTTGCCACTGGCAGCGATGTACTTACCTATAGCACTTGTGATTTATCACCAGCACTCATATTGTTTGATACGACATCTTGTTGTTTTCGACCATGATTCTATGCACTTTATGTAATGCTCTTATTTGGAAGTCACTTTGGATAAAAAAGTCTACAAAATGCCTAAATGTAAAGTAATGACACCCTGTTTTTATAGCATCAAATAACAAATTAAAAACAGACTTATCAGGAAAAACTACCTATTTGAGAGAAATCATCTTTGGGAAACATTTTTGTCAAAAGGTTTGATGTTCAGTTTGGCCCATGTCCCATCCGCTAACAGGGAGGAGGCGGGGCTTATGATCTATACTGTACTGCTGCCAGCCACCAGGGAGCAATACAGATGTTTAAGCCTCACTTTTGGGGAGCTGTCACGTCGTCCATCTTTGTATATAGTCCATGGTCTGGACAAAGAGGAGAAAGTCTATTTGGAGTAAAAGTGGAAACCATTAACCATTATTTTATTGAAACAATGATCTGAGACACAACAGAAGCAAAATTAACTATAGAGATCATATACATAATTGAGATTTATGTATCTAAGTGTATCTCGCCCTTGCGGGATTTCCCACCTTTGACGAAAGCCAGAAAAGCTGCATGTGCATATCTCAGTGATTCCGTTTTTTATAATCCCCTCCTCCGGTCATCTTGTCCCCCGTTTCCTGTTTGGTTTGCTGGCTCTGAAGGAGTATGTGCTCACCACTGTGTCTTTAACTGTAATATATCACTTTACAGCTGTCTTTATGTTTCACTGTGCCTTCGCTTTCTGCCAGTGCACTGAGAGTGAGGAGTAATCCATCTTCACACTGACACCTGCCATTCTGTGTGAGCTACAACACATCCCTCTGTCTGCTCGGGGAGTCCAGCATATCAATTTAATTTTCAAATTTAAATGTGAAGGGCTTTTACTTTTTCATTTAAAAAAGAATAATTTCTGAGGCACCAAACTGGGTATCTTCTATTTCATCTGCACACTATGAGATGATTGGCATGAGAAAACTAAGAATTTATTGATGGGTTCAAACACCCCACAATGTATGTAACACTGCTGACCACTGTTATATGAAGGATATAAATGTGTTACTCTTAGATTGGCATCCTTAGTCTAATGATTTGTGAAGAAAACTATATTTTCTAGCATACCAAACCAATACCAAATGTGTAATCTACATTTGATGGTATTAAATTGATCAATTCTTTGATTGAACAACATTTCGGGCTGGTGGCTGGTGTTTATTTGCCACCAGTTCATTTTCTAGCCATTGTGGATGAATCATTTATCATGGGCAACATTCATGCCTGTAGCCTTTACTGTCTGTAAACAGGTTAGTGAAAACAGCAGCCTCATCTGTTACACTGACACTTAGTCATTAGCCATGAGCCAGACTGTGGGCCTGGGAGAATAGATGCTAGCGACCTGCTACTTGAAAAGCTGCGGGGGGATAGGAAATGGAGGCGAAATCCGACAAAATGTGTTCAGGTGCGACATTGAACAGTTAGCAGTGAATTGGGAGTGGTGTTTGGAAAGTGTTTGACAGGTTTTGTAAGATTCTTTTAGAAGGAAGTTGACCAAAAAGAGTTTTTCAGCGGGGCTGTGTTTCACACACACACACAGTTGACTTCAGCTTGAGGTCCTAATTACCGAAGCCGAAAGGTAATGATTTTTTCATGAGCTGTAATCTGTGTTGATTGCTGATTGTTAATCCCAAATGACTCGATGCAGAGCTCTCAGTCTGTGACACTCATTTGTGATGATTTCTGTATGGTGATAATGGTCCAGGTGTTGTTCACTACAGCAAAGACTTTTTGTTCTCATTCCTTCCTCATAGTAAGTTGAACCCATTAAAAAGTACAATATGATGAAAATTGATTTTTACAGCATTAAAAACCCACCTATTTAATGTATCTTTTATAAAAAAAGGTAATTTAATGCATACATACATAGTCAGTACACAAACACAGACAATCGTGTTTGAATTTAAAATCATTTTGATAATTAAGCATCAAGCAAGTTCATTCTTAACCTGTGAAACAGCAGTTTGACAAAACAATCCCAAGCGTTAACTTGCTTGCTTTGTTCGCAAGTTATTAGTGGATGTCACTGAATTAGTTGCCGTGGAGTTGGATCCGTCTTCATGCTGAAACCTGCACTGATTGATTTGTTTTGGCCGGTTGGGGCCTGCACAATAAGCTGTAAACACAGCTTGGACATATTATTGCCTTACTAAGTTGACAGTTCCCTATTTACACATTGAGCTGTTACAGAGCAACTTTAGCAAAACACCTGGCGAGTGTTAAGTTCAGTATTCACTCTCCTTTTAGCTTCGTTTTGGACTCCACCAACTCCTGAGGAAAATATCTGGCGTTTGAGCTGCTAAATGCTCCACTCTGTTCACCAGTAACAGACCAGTAGCTAACTTTGTTTGTCTGCTGTCCAGTGGAAAGCTGTGGGTTGTAAAAAACCAAAACAATGAGCTGAAAGAGGCTAAAATGCTCAGCAGAGCTGCAGGGAACTGCAGAGTTGAGTAACACCCTTTCACATTCCACGTAGTCATTTGATCCGTGGAGGAACCTTATGTTTACGATAACATGGACAAAATGTCCTGAGCTCAACATGTCAACAGATCCATCTCCATGACAACTGAGCACACATCATTCACTAGTGAAGACTATGGTATACAGTAAAAAGCTCAGGAAACAGCGAGAAAAGGGACCTTGGCTTTGGATTTTTTTTGTTAAATTTATCTCAAACTATCTTTACTTGTTGAGTTGCATTTTGCAGCTGACTTTCTTAGTTTTTATTGTTTTGTTTTTTTGCCTCATAATAAATAATTTTATCCCAAAAATTCTAAATTGTGCTCTGTTTATTATTTATTCCCCTAAATTTAGATCTTCATCACATTCAGTCTATTTGTTTAGAATTTGATAATGTATTCTGATGTTTCAGTCTCTCTCCTGCCATTTAAAGGCAATAGCAATATTTATTTTGTTCAATAAAAAGAGAAATTGATAAATAATATATACAAATAAACTATTAATAATGCATGTCACAGCAGGTTGTGCCTGTGGCTTTAATGTAGACTGCCTATTCCCAATATCTGACACGCTGGCTGACTTGTGTCCCTTGCTCAAGTCATGTTGACCTACCGTGGGGACATCATGAGGTTTGCTGTAAAAGGGTCCAGCACATGTATTACAAAAGCCATTTTCCAAGGAACATACCCTTGAGTGTGTTTGGCTTGTGAATGAGTGGGCAGAGGAAGAAGGCAAAAGGCTGGGCAGCAGAAGAGCTGCTGTCCACCCAGAGTGGGAGGTTGATTTATTTGAAATAGAATGCACATCTGCAGACTGTGGAGAGGTTGGAGAATGATTTTGTTCATTGTGAGCAGTTTGATTTTCTTTCACCCAGCACTGATAAGCTCTTCTGGGCATCTGTCTGGTGTCCGGCAAGCCTTTTGTGGTAAAACACTATAGTACCCAGGACATGATGCATTTAATTAATTTTATGTTGGTATGAAAATGTTTAAATAATGACTTGGTTAGGATGATGTCACATCATACTTTAAATTGCCATGTTACCATGTTAATCTTGTGCCATCTTTAATTTTGAGCTCTTTTGAGAACATCTAAGGACTAAATTGTTACAGGAATAGTGAGTTACTTGATGTATTGACCTTTACTTTACCATTCAGTTAGTCAAGCACAGTATTTACTCTGCTCTACTTCTGTTTATTCCACATTGACCAGAATCATTTATGGACTACTTCCTATATATCAGGGGTTTCACGTCATTAGTGGACCAAATGTATGTTGAATTTGCTGCCTTTAGAGGTTGAAGTTATACTTCAAAACCCCTCTAATGGGATTTATTCATGATTCATTTTAATATTAGTAGAGTGTACTATGGAAAGACTCTGCAAATGATACTGACACAATGCTTTGAAGGTTTACTATTAAGACAAATAAGCTTTGGTATATTGAAATATGGTGCAGGACAATGACAACATGAAAGATAACTGTAATATATTCTTTCTCTCAAATATCACACAGCTCAACCTTCTGTAGCCATGGGTTTGAGTTTAAGCACTATGCATCAGGAACTTCCCCCTTTTCTCACACACACACACACACACACACACACACACACACACACACACACACACGCATCAGCTGAATACAGAGCATGATCAGTTACATCCTCTTAACAGGATTTTCACCAACAGAAAATGGAATCTGTCACATCGCCAGACTGGACACACCGTTTGATTGACAGCTGACCTCTGAGAGTCCCAGTGACAAAAAAAACATCCTGGCAATGAGGTCATGACACCAGAGACGGGGACCAAAAAAACACCTCAAAGAGATGTACTTTCATTTGATATTAGAGAAAAGTTCCCTTCAATCTATCCCCCATGCTGCCATCTTTTCACTCTATCACTCCATTCTGCTATCATAAAGAGGCAGCTGCGCCCGCGCACACACACACACACACACACACACACACACACACACACAAACACACAGGTACTGTATGGCCATTATGGTTGGTGGCTAGTTCCTCAGCGTCAGCTCAGGTGGCTAAATCCTTGGAGTGACACAACAGCTTTTAATTCAAGCACATTCCCACACACACACACACACACATGCATGTATGCACATACACCCACAATGCTCAGTAGGCAGGGAATATTGAGCTGCCCATTTCACCTAGAGGTCTTTTCTTAGCTGCATCTGTCCTGGGAGCTACAGCTGGAGTACGTTTACACCAGTCGCATGTGTGTATGTGTCTCTGTACATTCTCGACCTGTTGGGAAGTGTCCCCTCCTCCTGCCTACAGGCACAAATACTTACATGCATCAACCTACATACAGAGTGGGAGGGGCGGGTGTTGAGACAGCCTGCCATTATATTGGAAACACTGCTCCCTGGTGGTGAATGTACGGAAAGTACAGCAGAACAGAAGAAATCAGAGGCAGCAGCAAATCTGGTCTTCTGTATAAGTTTTTATCTGTAGGTATGCTTTCAACTGATCTCTTATAAAACCCTCCTTGGAGGCTGCAGATCGGCACAGACTCCTACAGTTTCTTCTCTCTGTCCCTGTACCAGATAGATTTACAGATGCACAGGCAACTGTTTCTCAGCAAAATCGTTGTAATCAGTAACTACATTCCATTCCATTATTTTTCAATGATTTATTGTTTTATTATTTATTTATTATTATTTACTGTATATCCACTTACAAACGGCACTTCACAACATATTTTACTTGATATACTGTATGATATTTGTGGATATTACAAATATATATGTTATGTGAAATGTCCAGAGACCACAATCATACATCATTCTCATACACGTGAATTTATCACACGTGTCATGGTGCTTTGTGAGCACTCAGGAACAGATTTGCCCCAACGACATTTTATAAATATATAAATAGTTCATATGGCAAATGTGTTAGCAAACAGTTTCCTGACACATAGCACCATTAGCTCTTATTTGGACTCATGTTTCTGGCCACGTGATAAGTCCAAAATTCATTTTCCCTTGTTCTGTTTTGAGGAAAATATCTGGGTCGCTAACCCTGGTTTTCTGTGGGTTGTCACTCAAAGAAACCCCTTTTAATATTGCACATAGTAATTTGCCATTGTTCCTAAAAAAATATAGATTAGTGCAGCTTTAATTAATATCTATGAGACATAAATGTAGCAAAAGTTTATCTAAAGGATCTGCAGTCTCTGGGCAGGTTGATGGTAAGAAATAAAAGAAACAAGCAGATCACTGAAAGTAACCTAATAAACGCCATCTTTATTATAAAAGACATCAAAGTTCAGTGCAACCCTATGATGTTACAACAACAGATTAGACTACACATAATAACGTACTACAAAAGTGTGCTATTAATCTGTGCTGCTCTACTTTAAGTACTATTCATTAGCTTGTTGAGGGTCTCCTTTCTATATCCATTCAAATTCAGCGTAGGCCTCTGCTTCTTCACTCTCTCTTCACCAGCTGCCTTCGCCTTCAGGTAAATAAGCTCAATAGAATTGAATAATTGTTCATGATGTCTCATACAGCATTTAGAAAGAGAATTCGGTCTTCACAACACCTATAAATACATCCTCTTACTGCACTTCCTTTCAATGGAACAATATTAAAGTTCATTGCTCATTTTGTTGTTGAACTGTGTCACTGGTGTTTTGCCATGGTGTCGTTTCATTTCCATGTTATTATTAAAAAAATTATCAGAATCAGAATCAGAAATCCTTTAATAGTCTTGCAGTGGAGAAATTTACATTGTTGCATCAAAAGTGTTCAGTGCAGACAGAGAAAGATAAAATAAAAGAAGTAAAAAATATACATAAGTAACATGGTAAAACAAGTACACGTAATGACATGCAGTCACAGCTCTAAAAATAATAAGTACTGAAATAATTTAGTGCATGGGAAGTAGCAGCCAGATAGAAACTACCCAGCTGTGAGTAGGAGCTGCTGCAACAGGCTGTGTCATGGTGTCCAGATAAACATGCTTCCTTTGTCTTTTTAAAGCAAGCATACCTCTTACATACTACTTAGCATTTATTAACAGAAGAAGTAGTCTTCACGTCCCACAGTGCAAAGTGGGCAGAACAAGAGCTTTGGTAGGTTAGATAGAGGGTTTGAGCTATTTAGCCGTTCCGGGAGAATAAGGGGTGTGAAATGTTCTCAAATTCCCTTTTAAGAATAAATCTAATTCTTTCTAAATTCAGAGTTTTTTTCCAGCTCAATTAGCTAGAGTTTAATGGTGGGCACTTCTTTCTTCTTCCAAAATAGAAGAATGAGCGTCTTAGCAGTGAGAAGTCCATAATATAAGAGGCGTTGTTGAACTACCTCAGCCCTTTTAAATTTCCTAGGGTGATTCATACTGGGTCAGACTCTATCTCCACCCCCAGCATCTTCATCTATAATAATCTAAATGTCCACATACAGAAGTTCTAGAAACTGGGACATAAGGCATACCTGTGTAATAAGATCCTATCTGTTGAATCACAGTTATCTCACTGTGCTGAGAGTTCTGGAATATTCTGTGTAGTCTTGTGTTTGAATAGCACAATCTATATAGTATCTTGAACTGTATTAAACAGTGTAGTGCATGAATCGAACATGCATACAGGTTAGGATTCTGCAGATAGTTAACTTGTATTTATATGGAGCTTTGAAATGATTAGTCAACTGACAGAATATTGATCAGCAGCTATTTTGTTAATCATGTAATTCTTTATGTAATTTTTTTAATGAAAAAGCCAATTAATCTCTGGCTCCACCTTCTCAAGCTCGAGGATTTGATGCTTCTTCTTGTATTAGTGACAGTAACCTGAATATCTTTAGTTTTGAACTGTTGGTCAGACAAAACAATGTTATACACCAAACAATGAAGAAACTACTCACCAGTAATCATCAGTTGCAGCCCCCCTACATTGATGCTTGGTTTTTACACTGTGTGTAAGTGTATCGTACCACTACACAGCATGAGTCATTATTTGGGTCATAATGGGTCATTATTTCCCATTAGTGTTTCCAGAACATATTAGAGGAAACATGTTGGGCTGAAAGCAACAAAATGCTTACTGGCAAACCTCCTTTGTGACTGACACAACATGTGAGCAGTAAAGGGAGGAGAACATTTAAATGCTGACATCCGGCTGTTCCTCAACCTCCAATTAGGAAACAATCAATTTTTTAAGTTAGTTGAATTCATCTCTGCTAACAACGTTTTCCCCCATGACTGTTTGTCTATACTGTACTGTTCTATATACTAAACAGCTTTTCTCATGACATTTTAAAAGGATTTTTCTGTTTGTTTGATTTGATTATTGTAGTCATCTGATTCTGGGGTTTCCACCATCAACAACTGGTGTATGGTTGTAAGAATTCTGCTGTAGGCATGTGGTGTTTGGGAAGTCCAACATAAAGCTTCCAAGTTGTCTGAAATTTTCTGTCACTTTCATTTGTAAAGACGATTAAACCCAGCATGAAACCAGCAGACAGAAGCATTATAGGGGTTGCAGCTTTGTTAACTGTTTGTGAAGGATTGCACTCTATCTTCTTTTATAAATATAGAAATATATAGAAAAATATAAATATTAAGAGATGTCATATCATAAAGAATGACCTATAATGTAATGTAATGGGTCACTCAAATACCAGAAGTATCAGAAGTACTACGACTTCAGTTCCTGTACTTCATAACAAAACAGAGACTATGTGCTTGATCAACTCTCCATGACGTAATTTCTTGGTTTCACTTGATGCTGACTTCACAGATTTGTCTTTCACCAGAAAAATGACTTTAATCTCATCTCCGTGATTCTTTTTCAAACTGCTTTCCACCCACAGCAGCAGCCGCCCCCAGCTGAAGGGTCGCATCAGTGTCACAGGTGTCGGTCACGCTGCCAAGTACTGTAGTTGCCCCTCCGGGGGAGTCCTCTTGCGTAAGGGTGTTTGACTTACAGTACACGCTTAACCACAACAAAAATGCCTACGAAGTTGGACTCGTTTGTGCTTTTTAAGGTCGATACTAATATTATTTGCAGTGAAATTACATTACATTATATTTAGACATTTAGCAGACGTTTTTATCCAAAGCAACTTCCAAATAAGAGCTTTACATAAAGTGCATAGAACCATGATCAAAAACAACAAGTCTCCTCCAACTTGTAAGGGCTGGTGATGAATCACAAGTGCTATAAGTAAGTACATCGCTGCCAATGGCAGAATCAAAAGAGCATTAAATCTAAGAACACATTATCAAATACAATACATTCAAACTAAAATACAATTCCACTATAATATGCTATACTTTCTAGGAACGATGTGTCATTTAAGTGCTGTTGTATTCCCGGAACAAATGAATCTTTAGTCTTTTCTTGAAAGTGGCCAGACAGGTTGTTTGTCAGACAGGAGAAAAGTCTTGAATGTGAGCGGGCGTCCCTGAGAGAGCGAACCGCTATGCAGTTCTGTGAGGCGGACCGTAGTTGGCGGGCGGGGGTGTAAGGCTGGAGGATGGTCTGGATGTAGGTTGGTGCAGTCCTTTTCACCGCTTAGAAGGCCAGTACCAGGGTCTTGAATCTGATACGAGCAGCGATGGGTAGCCAGTGAAGGGAGATGAAGAGAGGGGTGACGTGGGTGAACCTCGGTACGTTGAAGATCAGACGTGCTGCTG
>JAVQJL010019514.1:0-15073 GCA_036024295.1 Nannoperca obscura | reverse complement strand
AGTATGAATAGGTCATTGATATTTTTATATATAGAGATAGATTTATATAGTTAGATATAGATATATTGAGTTGTGATCGTGCAGAGCAAAGCATAAATGTTATTAACAAGTGATTTGGGTTTTTAGATTTGCAAGCAAAATTTTAGGGTTTGAAAGCAAAAGTGTGGAAAGTTTCTCTCTCAAACCACTTTTTTTGACTGTTTTAAAAAGAAACAAAATTCTCTCCAGAGTGATACGCCGACACTCAGCCTGGCTGTCAACTGGTGGCCACTCACGGTACTGCAGCTAAAAGCACTTTCCCCATGTACCACCATTCTAAATAAGACGTCTGTAAAACTGTTTACAGCACTCCTCCGACTGCAAACAAGGTCATTTATTATTTGTTTGCATTATCAATTTTTAATCCATAGAATTTTTTAATTTGTAAAACATTCCTCAGTTTCCTCCGCAGTTCTAAGAATGATCAAGGCAAGATCAAATGAGCACCGTGTGCTTTGGAACGAAACACTAGGGGAAGTGGATACCAACGGTATCTCCCCGGGCTAATGGTTGTAAATACATTTTAAAAAAAGGTATAGCTGGAGCTTAAAGTGTAAAACAATGCATCCAATTAGACTGAGCATTTTAAAATTCATGCCGCATTCAGCTAATGTCCTCTGCAGCATCACACCTTATTCTCACTGAATTGGGCCTTTTTTGTACATTGTTGGCTGATAATGAGACTCACTCTGCTTCTCATACTGTAGGCGGACTGAATGATGTTTGAAACAACAGCAAGTATTTCACTGTTATTCACAGGCTTACTGCTGAAATGAATTTCAAGTAGCTCTTGCCTCCAGTAGGCTCAATTATTTTAGTGTAGTGTCAGAAACAGCAGCTGTTATAAGTGTCAACACGCATTAAAATGTTTGTATTACACAGTTTACACTTAGTTACCAGCAACTCATCTCAGATTTTTCCCATTAAGTGAAAACTGTAGTTTTTAATAACACATTTGTACATTGTATATTTTGAACTCCTGAATATCTTTTCGCAAAGCAAACCTGCATACCACACTGGAAAACGACCTTTTTCTTCCCTCTCACTGCTGCTCGTGTGCTGTATTGTACGGGAGGTGGAAAAGTACCTGGCACAAATTCATTTAAGAGCAGAAAAAGCTCCTGGTTTTGACAGTTTTTCCTTCTGTAAGCGAGGAGGTAAAAAACATTCCACTGCCACGGGCCAATTTTCACTGGGAAAGTCTGTGTTGCCGCCCACTGCTCCCTCTGGTTGTGCAACCGTTTATGCACGGATGCCTTTAAGCAGCTCTGTCAAGACTCTGAGCGGGAAGAAGATGGCATCCCAGCAGCTCTACTTGAGGTTGATGGGGCTGGTTGTATTGCTGACAGTGTTTGCAGTTAGAGGTGAGCTCAATCTTATTCTTTTCTTCGACTTTTCTCATGACTAAATTGTTTCAGTCTAAATCAGAATGTCCTTCACCATTTGGAAAAATATCTAAATATTCTATTATATAATAATATTATAATAGATATACTAAGATGAATTATTACATGTCAGAGTGTGGGATACTATTTATGAGAATGTTCGTTCTTAGAAAACATGAAAGGTTAACAAGCAGCCTTTCTAAAAATATTAGATTTTCCCTGCCGCGGTCTTTTTCTCTTTCTCTCACTCGCATACCTTAAGAATCATTGTACCATATTTCACAGCAATCCATCAAATACTTGTTGAGACAGTTCACTCTGGGTCGTACGTATGGACGATGCAGGCAATGCAGTTGAGGTGGGGCCCATGAGGTGGAGGGGCCCATAGTAGGGGCGTGTGATACCACTATTTTTCCTTCCGATCCGATACCCAGTAATACCAAGCCTAATTTCCCGATAGATACTTTTTACTTATAAAACCATGATTTATGCGGTGATTGAACCATCCGTTGCGGTGGAGAGTGGGTGGAATGACTTTGCACTATTTGGCACCTTCCTGCATGGGGTTTCAGAGCCCATAAAGTACCAGTTAGCTCCCCTTGAGCTCCCTGATGACCTCGACTCTCTGATACGCTAGCCATCAATGAATCGTCATTGAACATCATGAGCATGTGTTTTAAACGAACAAAAAAGTGCACACAATTATTAAAGAAGGACAAATGATTTAAAAGTTAAATTACTGGACTTGAACGATGTCAAAGGAGCAACGTTTACACTCAGACGTGCTTTGATGAAGCGGTAGCAAGTACTGAACGTAGAGGAGAAAAACGGAAATTAAAGTATCGATCCCATCACGCTAGTATCGATCTGATACAGATACCAATGTTGGAATCGAATGTCAAATGATTAAGTGCAAATGCAAAAGAAATAATAATTTCACTCTCTTCATTTTCTATTTGGACTGTTAATTTGAATTATGACCAAAAATATCCTCCATAGCTGACGAGCTGACACGTTTTGGTCCTCTCGGCCTTCCATATCTGCAAGTCGAGCGACGTGTCGTCGTGCCTGAATATTTAAGCAGCAGTAAGAAAAGACAAGAAAAAAAGAGAAGGAGGAAAAGGGAGCAAAAGCTGCCTAAATTAGATTAATTTGGCTTTTTAAGTCGCCAGCCCACGGACGATAACCAGGTAACGTTATTATAGCAAACTAGTGTGTTAGATAAACGATGTCAAGACACATTTTACTTACATTAAAGTACCAAAACATGCCTTTTCATCTGTGTGTTTTTTTAAGAGAATGACACTTTTTTATTTATCATACTTATTAAAGTTGTAGCTGTTGAGAATTATAAAAGCACTCCCCGTTGGCCCTGGGTGATGCATTGTTAGACTTCTCATGAATAATAAGAGGTTATTGAGGTGGTTTTAGCTGAACTCACAACGAGTGACATTCTGGTGACTACACACACTGTACTGGCGGGCTCTTTTCATGTTGTTAATGCGTAGTAGTTTAGTTTAGTTTAGTAGTAAAGTGATTTTACCTTTTGAAAAGTGCCATTTTATCCTGTTACTGTTATTATAAAGCATATGTTGCATGTTGCATTGCATGCAGTAAGATGCACTGAGAAGCTGATTAATGCACTATTACAGATGTAAAGAGATTGTGGGAGAAAAGATTAAAAAGCTCTGGAAAGATTGACTCACACTGCACATGTTGTGGACAGACTATAGCTATGAGAATAACTCTGCAGGAATGTGTTCCTTGTAGCTCATATTGCAACACAAATTGCACAGTGCACATGTTTTGTGCTTAAATCAAGACAGAGTCTACTAAAAAAATATGGACTGGATTTCTCTGCATATTCTGAGGGAGGAGCTTAGTAAAACATCAGTTTCAAGGTTTAGTGTTTCAGAAATACAGATGAACGAAACCCTCCGAGACTAAAGATAACGTGGCCCAGGTGTGGTGAGGGGAGCACAGCGCAGGGAGAGATCAGGTCGCTGCCACTACAGTCATTGGAAAAAGGTAATCGGACTGAACTGGTGCTGTGCAGCGAGGTACAAGATACCTCATTAGTGCACACTCGTCTCCACTGCTCCAGTGGGAGAGAGGGAAGGTAGAAAATCTATTTATACGCAAATTGGTGTCGGCGATTTCATGTAGCTTTGACTAAGAAGTTCGAGGCTTGACGAGCCATGTCTGTATGGGTAGCCTTGAACACCTTACACAATGTATCAAAAAAGGCTGGTCGTTAAAAATCCACAATTTGCGTGAGTGTTTAGAAATGACAGCGGATGCAATTGTGTTATATTATTTATCAAGAGTCTAACTCACGTCTTACTCAGCAGCTCTCTGTCGACTCTCCTTAACAGATGTATCCAGTGACAGCAGCTTGCACAAGATCTTAAGGAAAAAAGACGGTAACATTTTACTTAACAGTATTGTCGCACTGCCCATACAAAGATCAACTCCAGTGAAAGGTGTTTTGAAAGTGCTCTTTCATTCTTTTGCCCCGTTGTGCTTCCACCCAGTGGCCGGAGCTGGTACTGCCCCCTCGAAGTCCTCTGTTGCCCTCCCTTCTTCCGAGGCTCAACAGTTCCTGGCAAAACTGAGCAGAACCAAGAGGAACGTTTGGGATCGCAGTAGACCAGACGTACAGCAGTGGATTATCCAGTTTAAGACCATGGGATTTGACGAGCAGGTGGGTTGTCTTTCAACAAAAGAAAAAGAAGAAATCCATCTCCAGTGCTGCCAGCTGTCAACATGTCAGGATTCTGCGAAACTGATCCACGTAACAAAAACAGCACATAGAGACAAGAGACCACCTTCTGAGACAAGACTGCAAATAGAAGGGAACCTTTTGCCCAAGCTGCAAATACACTGGATCCTGCACTTCCCATAATGCATGTTGCGTCTTACATTGGACCGTTTGTAACATTTCGGGCTGTCTGTCTAAGTCTGACTAAAAGGGCCACAGAAGACATAACACAACTTTTCACAGGCGGAGTATCCCAACCATGAATAGTATGTTCATTCTGACATGACCAATCACTGGAGGATTACCTTTTACGTGGCCATTAAGTGACGCAGTTGCAATATGGTGTATAGTTTTAAAGCAAATAAAAGCTGTGTGAACATATTTACTTATTCAGCTTCTTACAATGAGGAAGGGGGTCCAAGGTGAAAAACTACAACTTAACATTTCCTCTTTAAGTACTTTTTTTTTACTGTTTGATATTTCTTTCTGTGCCATTTCATCTGTGCTCTTTAAGCGTGTGGTCACACACTTGCGTGCACCAATCTGGATTTAGAAATAATTTACTTGTTGGGTTGTTTGCTTATGTTGCCGGGCAGTCCACCAGCAATCAAATCTGTCCACAGTCTGATGAAGCAGATTCTTTTTTTACTTTAAACTCTTAATAAGTAATATGTGACTATGTTGTTTTTATAAAATTTAACTTTGACTGTTTTTTAGTTCATTTAGTTGTGGATATTTCATTTTATTGAGAAAAGAATGTGCATTTTCATTTTAAAACCTGGCTTAAGATATACCATGCATAAAACAAAAATAAGAAACACAAACAGATAAAACAGACGTTAGTTATCTGGATCTTTATATATCTCAGATATGTGAAGGACAACAGTAGTGGAAACTGTAGTCTGGGCAGATGTCTTTTCAAAAGGCATGCTTATTCTCACCATGTTGCGGTCTGACTGACTGACTGAATGAATGAATAAATAAATATAAACTTGGAACTGATCAAATATCAATACATGGATTCCCTCTATCACACAAAAAAATAATCCCACTCACATCACCAGTTTCAGTTTCCTTTCAGGTCACCTGAAGACCGAAATCTCAATGCATGCCATTTGCTATTGCCTCCTTAAAAGGCCAAAGCTGTGAAAGCATTGGTCTTTTCTCTCATGCACGTCTGTTTGCCACGGCCGTGCCTGCTGAAGCTCTCAGTGGACACCTTATCAGCTGCCTCGGTGTTTTATTAGCTTGAGATTTGTTGAGTTTCCCAACGAGTCACGTCTGCTGTATTTTTTTGTTTTTTTCCTTCCTCACCAGAGGCTGGAGGCTGACCTGTCGTACTGGATGGACCACGCTCGCTCCAGTGATCAAGGGCGTCAGCACCACTATGATGAAAACGCCCCCATCGGCCCGCGTGACCCCGGTTCTTACATACACGGTGCTAATGTCAACTATGACTACTACTAACTCCAATCTCACACACACACACGCCACTGTGTTTTGGTTTTTTTGTCCCTCTGCTTTTCACCAGGAACAGGAAGAAATGGAGGGAACATTTAATAAGACCAACATCTCAATGCATGCCATTTGCTATTGCCTCCTTAAAGGCCAAAAGCTGTGAAAGCATTACTGAGAAAACATTTTTTTGTCTCAGTAAGTCCCTCTGCTTTCTCTTTGAGAAAACAGCCTGTGATAGTTACCCACAATGCAGCTGTCAACATGAAAGTACTCCACAGCTGCTCTGGCTTCTTTGCTTTTGTTTCACCCAACTAAAACCCACATTAATTTTATTCTCTCCATCTCCACATATTAGTTATACAAAGGGAAGTAACACAGAAGAGTGTTTTTGTCCTCACGGCTCATCTTCTCTGCTCTACTAGTTTTGAGGCAGCTGATTTGAATGAAATTCTGTTAAAATCTTATGTCTTATGTCACTAGATTATCGTAAATAAAGGTGTGACTTAGTGCTGCCCAAGTCCCCTGCTTTTTCACTTCCACTGAACAAATTGTAGAAACAAATCCCCCCCCCACACACACACACGATCTCTTTCCCTAATTATATCATACACAAAATATTGGAAATATTTTATTAAAATAGCATCTTCATCTGAAATTAATAATGCACATCCTGACATGAGATTTCACAAAGCGGAACACAACGATGTGCTGATAAACACGCAGCGATGCTGTAACAGTCTTTCTAGAAGATTTGTCCAGCCCTGGACATCACACAGGGTGCTGGCACGCCACTGATAAGAGGATAAAACATCCAGTGGAAAAAAGTCGGGTAGCTCATCTCCGGAGACAAAACACCATGATAAAATAACCGCAAAGCACAGTATGAGCAAAAGCGCAAATTCACAAAAAAAAAAAAAATGTAGGCTGAGTTTCAGATTTCCTGCCTCAAATTTCTATTTTTGATTCAGGCTTGTCCGTCCAACACGCAAGCTCCTCACCCCACACTTCAGCTGCAGCTCCAACGCAAGGAAACACTTTCTTTTTATTTTACTTTTTTAAAAGAGACTTTTAAGAGGAAATGCTTCTCAAAAAAAAAAAAACGACACCATGTCCCAGAGTGCTCTACTCAAGAGTGTATTTTAAAGAGTTGCTCATCCAGAGTCCTCTGAGGAGTCTTAACATCCTTCTGTGTTTCGAAAGAGTCTGTGGTGAAAAACCCAACCTCAGTTGTGTCTGGGTCTTCCTTTCTTCATGCGGGCGGCTTTGGGTTTGGGGATGTACTGGTTGTTGGCCTGGTGCTCGAGTTCCCTGCTGAAGTACTGGATGGTTTTGTTTAAGCCTTCCTCCAGGGGCACCTGCCAACACAAGACACAGCACGATAAAGATACTGTCATTAAATACAAATAAAATGGCACCAAGTATTGCAGCTACATTTATATGTTGATAAATTGATCAGATACTGTGTCACGTATTGACTGTAAATATATAAGGCTGGTATAGATATTGATGGAGGTTGCTCTTAAAACACAGCGGGACAGTGTGTAATATGCTATCAGTCATTTAGTCAGCCAATAATATTCTTTGTAAATTGTGAATTAATCTGTATCTATAGACCTCGTGTAGCCCAGAGCTTCACCTGTGATTTAAAGAGATCTATTAGCAGAAATTGAATATAATTATCATAAGTATGTTTTCGTTAGTGTATAATCTCCTATAAATAAGAATCGATGTGTTTTCGTCACCTTGAACGAACCCTTTTTAGATCTATTTTTGGAAGGGGAGGGTGAGCGGAGGGGCTACAACTTGGTTGCAATGTGCAACCTCACCACTAGATGCACTGATGTAACTGATCTGAAGCTTTGTTGCACTACGCGAGGGCAAAAGCTGTGTTTCACAGTATGTCTGCGCTATGCAGGACAGCATGTGAGCATTTAAGAAAAGTCCTGTTGACTGTCGTGTGTCACACATACCACCGGCTCCCAGCCGAGCATCATCTTGGCTTTTCGGATGTCGGGTCTTCTCCTCTGCGGGTCGTCCTGGGCCTCTGGAAGGAACTGGATCTGACTTCGGCTCACTGTGTGTGTGGGCGGGGGGGGGGGGGACGGACATAGTTATTCTTCTCTTTCCTCCTACTATCATCATCAAAAACAGCCTTGTAGGAGAGATGAGTCAAGGCAGAGTGGTGCTCCTGTGTGTCAGTGGCTTCATGCGTAGATGTGGTAACTCAATACCTGTTCTGGCTATGGAGATACCACTTTAAACCACCACAACAACAAAAAAGAGGCTCTTTAATCTTCTCCTTTTATAGTGCTGCTAGATAAATTCATATTTAGTTATCAAGAAAAGCCTTTCCCATGCAAACTTGGTCCTTGCAGAAATTGTTACTCACCATCACAGTGAATGAGATCGTGTAAATATGATAACTGTGCATGCAGCATAATGACTGCTAGACACGGCATCAACAGAAGACGCATCCATTGCTTTAACAATAAAAGGGGTTAAATCCTACTCAGGAAAATAAATCAATTTCTATGCCAAGACCACTGTGACACAGAAGCATAACTCCACCAGGAAAGAAAGGGTAAAACTAAAGAGAAAATAGGACAAGTAAAGTGGGAGAATGACACTAAGAGATAAGCAGGCAAGCAAGCAAGGATTGACTGGAGAGGGAAGGGGACGGCAAGGGTCAAGGGTTAGCAGAGACACAGAATGACAGCTATCTTCATCGATCCGACATCTCACCGACAAGACTTTTGATGAGACGAGCAAACTCCAATATTGTGTGTTCCTCTGGGTTTCCCTGCAAACAGATTTCATGAGCTTCAATCACATCAGTGCAAACAAGAGCGGCACAAACTGACTCACAGGTAAACGGTCTGCCACTTACGCAGAATTCATTTTCGATTTCAATTTGTGAAACACAGCGGAGTGTGATGAACTCACCAGATTGACAGGACTGCTGATGTTACTGTTCATCAACAGCACCAGGCCGTTCACCAAATCGCTAGAGAACAAATCAGACCAAAGCAGGAACATTAGAAATGGATTAAATTCTTTTAAATTCCACGTTGTAGCTTTGCTTTGCATGAGGGACACTGCATGAGCATGACCTTTTCATACACATTTGTTTGAGAACATTTTTTATATTGTACGTGCAACGTAATAGAAATATCTCGGCTAAAATGGACCCATAAATGCTTCAATATTACTTTTCTACTTAGCACGTCATCAAAGTGGAAAACAAAAAGGTTCCAAGGCCAGGCGGTAGCTGCAGCATATGCAACCTTCATTTCCAAACCCTCATTATAAATCTTTTTTTAATGTCATGCATACAGTTATACGCAGTCCGTCTGGGCTGACATGACACCACAAATGGATATAAACCTGAACCAGAATGCAGCACATACATTTCTAACAGTAAGAGTAAGAGTTTACAGCTATGCGGGTAGTAGTAGTACTGAGGCACACTGGTGCTTTGAGTTATAATGCTAACGTCAGCATGCTAACATGCTGATGATTAGACGTTTTTTTTCCCCATGTTCATCTTAGTTTAGCATGCCAACATTTGCTTATTAGAAGAAAAAGTACAGCTGAGGCTGATGGGAATGCCATTTATATCAGTTTTGCAGGTATTTGGACAAATTTCAATTTTGACAGATGAAAAATCTGAGGATCACCAAAAGTTATGTCAGTTCATCCTGGGGGAACACGAAGGTCTGTATATTTTATAGCAATTCACCCAATAGTTGTCAGACATGCCACTAAAAACCAAAAGTGTAAACCTCAAAAGGGTGCTACGGGAAAAGTCGGAGGATCACCACAGACTGTAAGATTCATGCTTTGGGGAACATAAATGTTCATCCATCCACTAGCTGTTGAGATATTTCAGTCTGGACCAAAGTGGTAGACCGACCGGCTGCTAGAGTGGCTAAAAATGAAGAAAACCAATTCACATAATTATGTTTTTACACATTCTCGTTTATAAAACAAAATGAATAAATTACTTGGTGTAACTATAACTTAGTGGAGAAATCAAAATGATTACCAATTAAACCTTCCCTCTTGCTTTGTTTTTTCCGCTCTTGTATCTCACACACACACAAATTCATTGGCACCATTCTATCAATACGCATTAGATATTGACATTGGAACAAGGTTCCTCACCTACCACAGGTCAGGGAATAGTGGATGCAGGTTTATTATAAGAATCTAATTCCCCCCATCACAAACTGATCTGTTGTGCTGCTGTTCAGTTTGAACTTTGTGTTTCAATGATCATAAAATTGAATCAACACCTTTCTATAAAAGATTTAAACATAAAACTGAACATCATGACCGTCGTAAGATTAGACTGTATATATGCATAAGTAAGCATGTTTTTAATACAAATTAGTTTTTAACTATACCCCGTCATACAAAAGGGATAGTAAAAACTGACGGATGTTAGCTTCAAATATTGGTATGATTGTCGCACATGATCAGATCTGTAATGTCGTCATCTGGTCAGAAAAAACGAAAACCAAACAGAAAGACATGTTACACGTACACTTCTCTCCCATGACTCCCTGCCTTTATCTGTGGCAGTAAATTATCTTATGCACCTATTCTTGTGTGGAATCAAACATGAAGGTTTCACATTACCCATGGGATCGTTTCAATGTCAACCTGCATACTAATGTTGTTCAGACTCTGCTCCATTTATTTTAATTTTGAGTCCACTCAATTCATTATGCATTTTGCTGGTTAAATCCTGGAAATCTAATCACATTCTCACTGAGCTTAATGATGGTTTTGTTTTATTATGTTGAAGATGTTTTAATATTTGATTAAAGCTCCATATCAAGATGTGACACCCGCCCACATTTCTTTATGCTCTGTGAAATTATTATTTTTTTGCCCCCTGGCACCCTCGGTGAATCATATCAACCTCATACAGTCTATGTGCTGTGCTTTGAAAGGAGGAGAGGACACAAGAGACATACGAGTGGGCCCTTACAATTGATCAAGGCCCCTAGTTTTACTACTACCCATACACTTTGAGCTACGGCGGACAGGGAGAATAAGATTGAATTCATCAATACATCAAAACAAACTTTATTGGTGGTTAATTAGTTTGCAGAGATTTGCTTTCAGATCTAAAATTAAGTCCATGTGTGAGTAAATACAATTTACAGGCACTGCATGTGCTCAAATGACTTAAAGTCATTAAAACAGAATGCCTCTGAAGCTGATCATTGAAATTTGATAGAGAAAGAGCAGATATGACCATGTGCAGAGGTGAAGCTTTAGTATGTGTAGATCTGAATAATTTTGAACATTAAGTATAAAGGAAATAATGCGAGGTTACCCAAGTCATTTCAGAGAGTTTGCCCAAAGACCTTGGCTTTAAACTGTTCATGCAATACTAAAGTCATACAGGGCATCTGGTGAATGCTTCGAAGAGATAGGGGAGCTTCAAATGCAGCGTCTCTGATCTCTCATCTTCAAACTGATGAAATTAATCTCATAATAACCTGCACACAAACTGATAAAGGCTCATTTTACATGCCACATACACGTATTTCTGCTCTTCCTGATAGAAAGACATGCACATGTTGGTATTTAATAATAAACTTCAAAGTCCAATTTAAAGCAATACTCTTGTGCCTTATTCCAAATTAACGAATCCATGAAAGCAACCACCTCCAGAGAAACCTTTTGAAATATTTAAATGCCAGAAAGAAAAAAAAAAGAAAACTGGTCTGTCTCAGTGGAGATAGGCCACTGATTTTTATTTTTTTTTAACAACTAACAATACATTTACTGTATAATGGCATGGCACTTCAAATCAATTCATATAATTAACATGAGTTTTCGTCACAAATGTTTAGAATGAAGAACGAACAAGAGGCTTAATTTGGCAATCTTACCTTACATACTGAAATGCTCTTGTTTGGGAACCAGTGCCATAAACCTAGAACAACAACAACAACAACAACAGAAAACTGATTATCATTTCTGCAAAATGCACATAATGAACGTGTCAAACAATACATTTCTACTCAACATACTTGAATAGAAAATGAGCACACTGCAAGAGGTCAAATTGATCTGTTTTGCCCTGATCACGTTCAAGTTATTAGAAAGGATATTGTAATTTAAGTTTTTACTTCTACACAAACCTGAATAAAAACTGGAAACTTGTCATGTAGAGAATTACATTTATTTTCAGTTTTGTGCATCAAAATCAACTGCTATTAAACCATATCTAAAATATTTCAAAACTCAATATTAAACAGACCGTCAACCAGATTAGGAACACTTAAGGATTGCTTAAGTGTTCAATCAAAGAAGAGTGCTGGCGTTTTTTATATGATTGTATATGACTGAAGATGCATACACAGTAATCAATAACCATCTCACTGACGGGACTTCAGTTTGCACATCCTCACTGAAAACAAGAGCCTAGTAGAGGTTTGTTTCGAGCACCTAATACATGAGGTGAAAGCAGATTATCAGTAAAGTTTAAAATGCGTACAGTGAGAGGTTCTCCCTGTAGAGCCTGCAGGATGAAGTTGCTGACAACACGTCCATCGTTCATGTGCATTCGGGAGCCAAACGTGTTGAAGATTCTTGCCACCCTCACCTCTACTCCTTCCTGTGAGCAAAGAAACAAGAAAGTGGGTGACTCATCAGCCATTTGGGAACTTTGTTGTTCTTTGGTGTGTATTTTTTTTATCTCATGTCTGAGTGATTTGTTTTATTATTCTGCATTTCGTAAACATTGTGAAAAGAATTGTGCCCTTGAAATATGTATCCATGAATGAATAACTCGTGCACATAAATGGCAGCTAGTAGCAGCTAGGGGCTGTGTGTGTTTCACCACAGCCCCCTCATGATCAAATATTAGCAGCATGTATGAAATTCCTGCTTTATTATTATTATGTTATGTCACTTATATTTATCAGGTGCTTTAAATGTCAAAGTAGTCCAATACATGATTTATTTATCACCTGCTGAGCAACATAAAACAAGGCTCTGCACACTTTTATGATGCGTTATCCAACCCCGTCATCTCCGATATGAAAATCTGAATAAAAGTAGCAGCTGTGACCAAGTAGCTTCAATAAATTTAATTTGTTTGCATTATCCAGTAAACCAACTATACAGCAAACACTAAACAACAGAGCGAGCCCTTTACCTTGAATGAGATAACCTTCTTCACCCATTTCTGGGAAAAACAATTCCCAGAATTGACCACTTATTAAAATCTGTTCTCTGACCTGATTGCTAGATTCATATAGCTAATTACGTACTCTGAGCTGAAAGGTTATGTGTCCCTTTTGGGATATTCTTCATTTTTCATCCATCACTTTTACAGTGTAAATTAATGTCTGTCTGCGTGTGCATGTCAAGACGGTGTCACATGGATTGATTAGCCTATTCACAGGATCACTCTTTGCAAGGCCGGAGACAACAGATGAAAATTAGCCCTTTTGGCTAACTCTGGCCTATATTACAGGGCTTGCTTTTTACCCCCATTTCACTGATTACAGATATAGCACTAGTCTATATAGTGTCACATTTCAAGTACAGCAACAACTTGCCACATGTTCCCTTAAATATGAGCCATGATTCACATAAACCCTCAAGTGTTTTTAGTAATATCATTTGCATGTGAAGCAGAATCATTCTAAAGAATGAATAAAGGAAGTCCTCTACATCGCGGGTACTCACACTGATCACACATATGTAGAAAGCTCTCCACCACGCATTAGTGAACGCTACTTGAGATAGGATGTGGATATAGCATGAATAAAAACATGAACATTACGAAGATTGTTCTCTTGGAAAAGTGGAACATTGAAATTCAACAGTCACAACCTGAAAATATATTCCGTGTGGTAAAGATGAAGAGCACAATGAGGACAACATGATGAAGAGGTTACGAAAGGTGTGTGAGTGCACATACCTGTAAATGTAAAACATGGTGTGTGCAGAGGTTAACTTATACACATTCCCGGGTGGGTTGCTTCAGTTTTGAAACACATCACAGTCACCAGCTTCAATCAGCTTAAAGCAGTAGTTCATTGACAACTATTTAAATAAATGAACCGTCTCCATTAACTATCTTATTTCTTGCCACTAATTGTATTGCTTGTCACTACACACGAATGTGTCGCGTTGCTTTTAATCTAAATCCTGCACATCTGAGTAATTGGGTCTAATGATCTGTGACAGGAATGTTATATATTCTGATGCCCACATCCCGTCCCATGAATAAAAGAAAAAAAGAAAAGGAGAACCTGTAACCTGCTTACATATGAATTCAAGCACAAAATATCAAAATAATAATCAGAATATAGGGCTTTTAAACCAAACAGTTCCAGGAACTAAATTGGGGAACTAACTCAGGGATTGTGTAAATGTGACAATAACATAGATTGATTTTGCTGTTCTTTGTAATTTATTGTTGTGTGCCTGTGATGTTTGAACAGATGTTGGAATGGAAATGTGCAGAGGTGGAAAAGGAGATTCAAAGCCATAAAGGGTGATTGTATAAACAATCTGCTGAGGGTTTCTTTCTAGTTATTTCTGTTTCAGTACGTAGCCATATACACATTTAATAATCATAACTAAATACACTTTTCAGCTTGTTGGGGCACCCACATTGCTTTGATGCTGACTGTGACCCACAATGTCAGATAGACTCTGAGTTCAGACAAAACACCTGGACTCTAAGCTCCGAGGCTAACAAATCTGGAAATTAACATTAAATCTTTAAGCAACTTGACAAAAGCCCAATGTGACATTTTGCTGTTGTCAAGTTAATGTGCTCTCTGCAAGTAAGTGTGCAACCGAAGAGCACTTGTTACAGAACTGTGTAACACCACGGTGCGATCACAAGTGGGCCGTGTGTTTCTGCCGCCTGACGAGACCAACAGAGCAGTGAAGTGATCACGTCAGTTTGAGGAGTCTTCCAGTCAAATTGATTTCATTCCCATTGATAGTTCAGTAGTTTAAGTTAATCAATTTAATAGTTCTGACCCCAGGTATGTGGAGCATGAAGCTTGTTAAAAATGAGGCATGCAAACCTTAGAGAGCTTTATCTGCTATTTAACACATTTAATATCTTACACTGCTCATCACATTTTCAAGTTGTATCTACAGGCTGTGAACATTGATTTATGGTTTCGTACAAGCAGATACGTTATTGAACTCAGATTCGATAAAATCCTAGAAGCAATTAAAAGGCTCTGTGATGCCTGTGGTCAGAAATCCACAAGTGAAAACAAATGCATTCATGAAGCCCAATGCATCCCTGTCCTTTATTGGATCCTGATTACTAAAGAATTTCAAAAAGTTTGCACCCGCGTTAATAAAGGAGGACACACACACACACACACACACACACACACACACACACACACACACACACACACACACACAC
>JAVQJL010019511.1:0-12616 GCA_036024295.1 Nannoperca obscura | reverse complement strand
TTACATTACTTTAATGAAGTAATCAAAATAGTTACATTACTTATTACTTTTTAAACAGGGTAACTAGTAATCTGTAACCTATTACATTTCAAAAGTAACCTTCCCAACACTGTATATATGCAAGTATGCAAAATGTCAGAAATATGAACAAGGTTAACAGGAAAGCTCATAAATTGCTTGTTTCTCATTTCTGACTCTAATTTTATGCTACAACTACCGTAATTTCCGGACTATAAGCCGCTACTTTTTTCACACGCAGTCATGCCACCAATACATTTAGGCTCGTCACACCAGACCAATGAAATTACCGAACAGGTCACAGTGGACCAATGAAACCACCATAAATCAAACACACTCACACTAAATTCTTCAGATCAGTCATTTTGCGTGTCAATTCAGAGGGTGTGGCTTATATACAGGTGCGCTCAATAGTCCGGAAAGTACGGTAATGATGATTTTCATTATCGATAATTATTTTTTTTACCTTTTTTGCTATTACTTTTATATGACATGCGGTGCAAATTGCAAATCATAATTTGTTAATATGATTCAAAATTAAACAAAGATTAACATGACTTCATGGTTGGCCATCTACCTTTAATGCTGGATGCAGCAGTGCTCTAAGCATTACATTTGAGATGTTTATTGCTTTATTCTTTAAAAGAAAAAGTTTTTCTTTAGAAGTTTAAGTAACTGCAATCTATTTCTTGTTCATTGTACACGTGCCCAAGTGAAACGTCTCCTTTAGGGCTGCAGCTCTTGATTATTTGTTATTAATCTATTAAACGTTAAGTCGGAAAATAGAGAAATGTTTTAAAATTACAATAACATAAATGTACATTAAACTATCACTATTATTGCTAGTTCAGGTTGTTATTGTTGATTTTGTTTTTTTGGTATTGCTGCAATCCCTCATTTAAGAAGCAGAAACCAGAGACTATTTGTTATTTTTGCTTGACAAATGGCTTAAATTGTTAACGGATTATCAAAATAGATGTTCTATTTGTTCCAGCACTGCTTTTGTTCATAAAGTTCAAGGATCTGTTTAACTTTTCTCAGTAGACAGTACTTCGTTTTCTGAGCTCTGCACAAACTTCTGATCAGATTAATGGATTTAACATGTTTGTGTTTCCTTCATTCAGACACGGGGTCGGTGAGGCTTGGTCGGGACAGATTAGGGGACGATGATGACACGGGCAGCGCTGTAGTGCCTGCGGTCGCCCCGCCGAAGCCCCTGCGTCCCGTCTATGAAGGTCCCCTGCCAACACCTCCCCAGAAGGCCTTTCAGCCTGGATCCACCCCTGCACACCTTACGCATCGCTTCATGGTAGGGCACACTGATCAATTTCACTAATTAAAATAAACCCGGCTGGAATTATTTTATCTTTTTGTTGTACTAAACTAAATTTGCTAAAAATGTAACTTGAACTGAAGAGGAAAGCAAATGTTTCCCGGTCTCATGTGTAGTAACAAACACATTGTGCGTCAGATGTGGAACTCGGTGGGGATAGTGCGAGGCTACAATGACGAGCAGGACAATGCAATCGACGTGGAGTTTCACGACACGGCCGTGCACCACGCCATGCACCTGACCAACTCACTTGGTCACACCTTGGCCAATCTTTCCCAGGAGGCCGTGCTGCTGGCCTGCCCCGGCACGGACGAGCTCGCCAGGTAAACCTCCTCCTGCCCGGTTTGGGTTTTTTGGCTCATTCTTTCCATGAATCTTTCCAGCCTGCAAATCCTCTTGGCCTCTTCTTAGTAAGCTTCAGTGCCTCCACTTCTCGTCGTGGGACACCAATAAGGAGTGGATGGTGGATCTGCCGGAGGGCGAGGACGTGAGGGCGCTGTGCCTGGGTCAGGGCTGGGCAGCGGTCGCCACCAGCGCACTGATGCTCAGACTCTTCTCCATTGGTGGAGTCCAGAGGGAAATCTTCAGCCTGCCGGGGCCCGTGGTCTGCATTGTCGGACACGGAGAGCAGCTGCTCATTGTCTACCATCGGGGTTAGACACACACACACACACACACTTCTTGGGCCACTTTTAAAGGCATTACATAGACTTACATTTTTTTGGAGACTTACCTTACCTTAACTACTGACCCAAAAATCTGTTGAAATACAATAAGAGCTCAAATTAGTCACATGTTTGGTCATATTCATCCAGTCAATTGGTCAGTTCATCTCAAGAAAAGTTCATTTTCATAGTGCGCACACAAACCGAGACCAGTAGCTGCCTTAAAAACTACTGCGTGCTTTGGGAAATGACCAGCAGAGATATAAATACATTATAGTAAACCTAATCTCCCTATTATTATAATAGGTTTAATAATATATATATAAAAATACACATACACTCAAAAGACTATATTAAAGAATGATTCCTTACTTGTTTTCAAGCTTTGACAGTCAGTTGCCTTCAAACTATTCAAATGCAATTCAAAGTGTTTTGTAAGCAACAGACAAAATGTAATATGTTAAAACTTAAACCATAGAAGCATAAAAGTTTATACTAACAATAAAAATAAAATCATAAAATACTACACTATGGATATAATTGTAGTAAAATGTTTTTAAAAATTATGCAAATCAAATAAATAAGTAAAATTTTGATAAAAACAAAATAAAATAAATGATTAGAGTAAATAAAATAAGTAATAAACCATAAAATTGAAAACGCTACATAAAAGCCAGACGACATAAATGGGTTTTTAGTTTCAGTTGATCTCAGATGGTAGTGCCTTCTAAACTAATAAAACACTTTAATCAAATAAGAAAACAGGTGTTATATGTGCTTTTGGTTGTAGCTCATGCACCACAATTTTGTATTAAGTGAAGCTGACTTATTGTTTTAGTATTGTTAGAGTAGTCTTACCTGACGAGGCCTTGTGTTGGTGCATGTGTTTATTTCCATCATCAGCGACAGGTTTCGATGGGGAACAGGCTCTGGGTGTCCAGCTGCTGCAGTTTGGTCGAAGGAAGAGGCAGCTCATCAACGGTGAACCCCTCCCGCTGTCTCACAAATCTTACCTGTCCTGGCTTGGATTCACCGCCGAGGGTCAGTCTTCCACTATGTCAAGAAATATAGATTTTTTTTTTTAATTCTTCAGGAAACATTTCTCTGACCTTGTTTATACTATTTTAAATTAGCTAAAGTAAAACATCTTAACAGAAGCAGCATCTCTCTTTTCTTCTTTGGATATGTAAGATGGCAACCTGTCTGCGTTGTGGTTTTTCAGGTACCCCATGCTATGTGGATTCGGGCGGGGTGGTCCGGATGCTGAACCGCTCCTTGGGCAACACATGGACGCCAGTGTGTAACACCAGAGAGACCTGCAAAAGCAAATCGGATCACTACTGGGTGGTGGGAATACATGAGAACCCTCAGCAGCTCAGGTGAACTTTCTTCTCCACCCTACTGTTCCTGTCTCCTTGTTGGGAAGTCGCTTATATGTTGTATAACATTATATGTCTTCTCTTTTAAATATCTGGGTCATGTTGGAGGCATGAAGGAGATGCAGACAAATGCTTGGTCTGTCTGATTTAACTTGGTGAAAGATGAAACAGAAACTAAAGCGGGAAATAAAGAGAAATTTTTGATTGTCGTCGCCACTTTTAAATATCTGTTTCAATTCTTTTCTCTTTTCACTTATATTTAGTTTTTAACATGTTCGCCATAAAAATCGGTTCTCAATGGTTAATCATCTTTTCTGTTCTTGTCCGGTCAGGTGTATTCCATGTAAAGGTTCCAGGTACCCCCCCACCCTGCCCAGACCTGCTGTGGCTATCCTGCCCTTCAAGCTGCCTCTGTGTCAGACCTCCACGGAGAAAGGACAGATGGAGGTAAACACACGAGATGGCTTGCACAGATGCTAACACAGCAACAGGGTTTCCCGCCAACATTTCAAGGAATAGTGGAAAGCTCAAAGAAAAGAATAATTGAATACTACATTTAATTACTTTTTCTGTGTGAAATGATGTTCTTTTTGCCCCCCCTGAAGGTTAAAGATATATTTCACAAGAGCATTTGAATATTCTGATTTCAGTGGAGGTTGCTCTCCTGCTGTAAACTTCCAAATATTTAGCTGGATGAAGGCATGTTGTTGATTCGCTGGGGGTTCAGTATTGAGAGTTTTATGCATTACTAGATTTCAATTTTGCGTAGAGAATTGTGGTTGCTAAATATTTTACTTATAGCTAACTGAACCAACTGTCAAAGCTAACGTTAGCATGCTAATATCAGTCCCGTTCAGAGTGAAGAGGTAGTATCTAGCACATCTAGCCTGAATCGTGATAAATGCTGTTTAATGATGACATATATCTTGAAGTTACATTTCACAGACCTCAAATTACAAAAAGCATTTGACCAAATTTGTAAATGTAGGTTAGGTTAGCATTCCAGATGTGCCTCAGCATGTCCAGCTTTCTAAAATAGTTATTGTTAACATTGAATTGTCTTTTAAATGACAGTCCTCTATCAGAGCAGCATGCCTGAGATGGTGGATAAACGGGTAAATATTTCTCTGTAATGTGAACTGGAAGTACACAGTTTCCATTCATCCGGTCGTCTTCTGTCGTCCTCCAGGAGCAGTTCTGGCGTTCGGTCCTCTTCCACAACCACTACAGCTTCCTGTCGTCCAGCGGCTACGAGACAGATGAAGACGGACAGAGTCAGTCCCAGAAGGAGCAGCAGGAGCTGCTCATGAAGATGTTTGCAGTGAGTATGAAGACAATGAGCGATATTATCTGCACACACATTGATGTTGAAGAGTGTCTTGTTTTCATTTCTGCTGCAGTCACTTCTGACATGTTGATGAATAAACTCATGTTTCCTTCCAGTTATCCTGTAAGCTAGAGAGAGAGTTTCGCTGCGTGGAGCTGGCGGAGCTGATGACTCAGAACGTGGTGACTCTGGCCATTCGATATGCATCCCGATCCCGACGCATGGCACTTGCCCAGCGGCTCAGTGAGATTGCCCTGGAGAAATCCAACCAGATCCAGGATGAGGAGCCGGAGGAAGAGCAAGAGGAGCCGGAATACTCTGGACGGACCTCTGGGTAATGCCAAAATGCAATGCAAATGCAATTTTAAAGTACTCTACCATCTTACGGTTTATTCCATATATCATATCGTCCCACTCTAAAATCAATTATTCAAGATCAAATGAATAGTTTTGAACCAGAACTTCCAGCATTTGGAACAACTGGCTTGTGAAAAATAAGACGTGTTGGCTTTAGATCAGCATTTAAGTAAATTATTATTAGATCAGATTTGGTATTGGCTGATATTCACTTTTAAAGGGCTTGGGGCTACAAAACTGGATCAGGACATCCCTAATTGTAGAGCATGTGAAAGATGTGCCCCCTTGTATTGTATCTGCTAACTGTGCTCCAGTGGACTGGAGGAGAGTAAGATTCGTGAGTTTCTTGTTTGGACAGGTATGGCCAGAGCAAGGTCACAGGAGGACGTTACAGCAACAGATGCAACCAGGAGGAGGAGGAGGAGGAGCAGGTGCAGGAGCAGGGAGAGGAGCTCGGGGAGGAAGAGGATGGACTGGAGATGGAGACAGAGGCAGTGGAAACCAGAAAACGTCAGTTCACTTCTCTCTGCAAACGTATGTTCTCATCAAAAAATATAAGAGGCCAGCTAACGTGCGCGTGTGCGTGTGTGCGTGTGTGCGTGTGTGCGTGTGTGCGTGTGTGTGTGTGTGTGTGTGTGTGTGTAGGCATGAACCCGTTTGCTAAAGAGGCTGGTTCACCTGTGAAGCCATCTCTGACACCAAGTGAGTCAACAGTCCATTTAACTGTTATTACAGTAATGAATGTTATTGAAGACTGTTGATCTGAAAAACAAAGACCCACCACAGTATATTTGATCACTTTAGATATTAATATGGGGTGAGGGGCATGATTCCAATATTTTTAAGTGGCATGAGCATCAGATGTGTTTCTCTTTTTGCAGTTGGTAAAGTAGGACGTGCAAATCCATTCAAGGTAAGAACTAAAAGTATTTTATTTAGAAGTGAACACAAACAGGAGTGTAAGAACGTAAGGTGAAGAGGGGCGTTTAGTGGAAGGACAGTAACGGTTTGGATGGGGTACGTGCAGGTGCTCGGCTCAGGGAAACCCGCGACTTCGTCAGGTCAGACTCGAGTGGCAAACATCCTGGACAACATGACGTCCAGCAGGAAGTCGGCTCCCCTCAGCGCATCTGCAGGGAAACCAAACAAAGGCCCCGTCCTCAAACCGCTGGCCCCCAGGCCCAAGACAAAGGTATCATTAAGAGTTTGGACTCTATCATAATACCTCCTTTTAAAATATTTGAGATATTATCTTGAGCCCACCACACTGTGACAACAGATATCAAATGTATTTAACCTGATCAAACACCTATATCATGCATCCACGTTGCCAGACTTGAGTATAAAACTGTATATATTTACTCCTCGAGGTTCTCTGCTGAAAATGTCCCCGTCTTTCCTCTGCAGACTCAGTCCACTCTGCTGCAGATGACTGGCACAAAGGCGGCCAGTAAGAAGCCTCAGGAGAACACTGAGCCGGCTGCAGATCAGCAGAAACAAGCGGACGTCCCGCGTGCAGCCTCGCCTGCAGATAACACCGAAAATAAGAGGTAAAAGACGGGGTTGTCTTAACACTTTGAAACGACTTTATTGGAAGGTACAAGGTAGGCTGACTTGTTTGTGTTGTTGACTGTTCAGGCCAAAGACGGGCTTCCAGCTGTGGCTGGAGGAGAACAGGAAGAACATCACAGCTGACCACCCGGATCTGGAGGAGACCGGCGTCATCAAAGAGGCGATGGGGCGCTTCAGGACGCTGTCAGCAGAGGAGCGACTGGTATGAAACATTGTCTTTACCTGGCTGTCTTCTGGTGTCTTTTTTGCTGTTGCGTTTGCTGTGTTTTTTTCAGCATCCCTTGCTGTCCCCAACCGCTGCAGTGTAAAGGCACTACTGTCATTCTAATGAATGGGAGGACTGGCAATTAGCCATGGCTTGTGCAGCGGTGTGGGAGTGTTCCTACATGGACATGCTGATTGTAGCAATCCCTTCTTGAAGAGGTAACAGCGCGACAAAGCGACTGGCCGGCGATTAGCGTCTGTGCTCCCTGCTGGCAGGGTTAAACAGCTGATACAGTCATCACAGCAGCGATCGATCAGTCTCTCTTCCATCTTCACAGGTGATCGTAAACAGCTAATGCTACAGTGCTACGTGCTAAACAAAGTTGTTCTTCCGGTCTGATTTTCGGCCACCGCAGCGTGATGTCTGTTGTGTTTCTCCAAAAGTTGATTCTGTTTTACCTGTTGACCGCAGAGCTGCTGCGTTTCCAGCTGCAGCCTAAGCACACTACACACGTTCAAATGAATGGGAGGATTTGGTGTGATAATATGTTGTAATATCAGTATATTCCTAATTCTTGGCCAAAATGAGCAGTTAAAAAGAGAGGCTTTTGTTCAAAATGTACTATTCTAATAGATTACGAATAGATGAATTTGAAATTATAGTTTTAGCCAGCTGAGCAAAACCACACATTTACTAAAACCTACACCAAGTGAAATATGAGTTCATCCTCTCCCTCACAGTGTATATAGGTGTACACAGTGTGCTGTTTTTAGTCCATCCTGCCTTGAATCTAGTTTGCCCTGAAGAGCAAATTGACTATTGAAACTCATCAATTAGAGTCTGTAAGGCAGCGGTGATTATCAGCTTCAGATCCATTAACCCCTTCCTCACTGTGCAGCCTGAAGACTGGACTCAGATGTTTGAGTCAAACCGTCTTTTATCTCTACTCTTAGTTCACTGTTCTTTATGTTTTCCATTATTTTGCTTCAGTAATCACACATGCAGGTACCATCAGGGAACAGCACTGTTTTACCAGCAGATAAGACATTTTAAACAGTATCAACCTCGGTATCATTGTTCCTCAGCAGTTAAATGCTGCATCAAATGTAAAAAGATATCTTAAATGTAGTACTTATCATTAACATTAAGACCAAATGCAAAACCAGCCTTGTAACCTGATTATGTCCTGACAATAACACTGTATTTAACTCTCTTATTTAGCATTTATAAGCAGTATATAATAGTACTTCATGATGTATAATACACCGTAACACCTTTTTTAAAGGTGTTGTAAACAGAACAACAAGAACAAAGAACAAGGACAAGTTTTTATAAATGTATTTGTTGACTATAACTCCTCATCTGAAGCATCTCTTACTCGTGTATATAATGGTGTAACATAATGTAGCTTATTCCATGGTCTGGGTGAATACTTGATTCTGATTGGCTGCAGGCTGTCCATTAATTCAGAATCAGATTCTCATTATCATCAATTCCTGTTGATAATGGACATCTTGTCGGGCATTGTCCCTTACATATAATGTTGTGTCTTGATTTAAAAAGTTAATAAAATTTTAAGAGCAATAATTAGAATAATTAGTTCATGTGTAATAATATATCATTAGATATGATTTGAGTTGTGTTCTATTGTATTATCAAGCATTTATTATCTATGGAGTTATAGTGTTACTGGGTTTCTAATTGTTTTTTTACATGTGTGCTTGCGCCCGACAAAGACTTCAGACAGCGCAAATGTCTCTGTGACGGCAAAACAGCCAGATGTAACGATGTTACTGCAGCATGTGTAAATCATTATCCGATGTCCGGTCCAATCTGGTTTACTACGTGCATGTAAATGTACTGAATGACGACTGAAGAATAGCTAATTTCCCATAAAATGGGTATTAAAAATGACGAATGGGCTATGAAGTTGAACCAACCAACTAGTCGAGTAAAAGTAAAGGAGTTCTCGCACGTTGTACCGCGTTTTAAAAAGAACCTTGTTCCAGAAACTGTGACCATTGTTGTGTAGCTGCACTAACCAGCCTGAGCAGCACTTGAGCTCTTATTAACCTGGTTTGGATGTTATTGTCCACTAACCAGCACTTTTGATTTTTTTTAATCAATATTTAAACTTAAAAGCCATTTTTTAGAAAGATTTGAACACACAAGTCGTCAAATAAACTCTGTTATAGCCAAGTAAAAATATTGAATTCTTTAGCAGCCACTACAATGGTTCCTATGAGTTAGACTACAGGCTTCATACGGAGTCTTGAAAGTCTGGAAAATGCTTAATTTTAAAATGTTTTTCAAGGTTAGGAATGTGCTTGAATTTAAATATACTCCTTAAAAGGTGCTTGATAAAATGGATTTGATCATTATTTTCATTAATTTGAAAGGCCTGGATAAATAGTTTTTTACATTTATTAACAATAATTTACAACAAATTTAGACCGTTTTACACAACAATACAACAGAAGGCAACACCAGTATACTGTGTGTCAAAGCAGCCACATCATCTACACAGGCAGAGCAAGCTTTAGAGCTCCCTGACCAAATCCCTAATAAAACGTAGCCTATTGTACAAATGACAGCGGCAGATATATCAAAATAAAAACATATTACGTTACCTTCTGTGGGCAGTAGCACTCCAAGGTCCTTCAGGGTTTACATTTTAGACTTTGTAATACCTGGTCCTATACCAATAAATGACATAGGTGCATGTTCTGTGCAGACTTTTTTTTGCATTTATTTATTGTACTTCTGTCCAGCATCTAGTATCCACTGTATTTGGATGTGCGTGCTTTTGTTAACTTTTGTAATTTAACAGTAGCCTATGTAAGATTGTATGATGGGAAAACATTATGACCTACAGTTATAATGTGGTTTATAATATCACATTTTCTTCAGTACTTCCCAGCAGTTTATAACAATACCTCCTAGTGATGTGATGAATTAAATTAATGATACCTGGAATAAAATGGATGTATGGATTAACCAGTTCATTCTGAGATGACCGACAGCAGCAGTGATGGTGAAGTCTTTAAAGTTTGGAAAATACTTGATTTTAACCGTTAAGTTCTCATGGTTAGGAATATGCTTACTTAGGAATACTACTCCTTGAAAAGTGCCTGCTTTTTAACACAATTAAATAACCCTGATCAAAACATTCAAAGTTAAGATGAACAGTGTGTGTGTCTGAAGCTGTGGTCAGTCAATAGGTGAATAAATGAGGGCGGCTGTGTCAGTAATAACACGACCTATCCTTTCATCCACCTGAGTGTTAACATACGTCAATCTGTGCGCTGGTGTAGTAACCAGGTCGTGACCCTGCATGCATCCAGGCTCTCAGCAGAGAGCCGATGACACTCGACAGAAAGAAAAGAGGAAGTGGATGTGAGGCGGGGGAGGGGAGGGGGCGCCTGTTGCCCGGGAACCACGTCGGGTGTGTTTTGGCATTGATTTTAGGATGATAATGTGTGTGAGACGGTGAGCTGGTCAATCTGCAGCTGAATCAGTGTGATGATACAGTTATTTTAAAAGACAATTCCAGCATGATTTCCATTTTTTAAAAGGTTTTTCATTTGAATTCAGACAGCTCTTTTGCATCAGAACACTTTCAAAAGTTGAGAAGTGTAGTTTGGAAAAATATGAACACCAGACTCAAAGAAAAACATATTTTTTAACATAGATGATACTTCTTGGGGCTCGTTTTTAGGATTTTTAAGAGCATTCTGGTACTTTGGGGGAGACTGTACACATGGACTGAATGATTTCAGATTTCAGCATTTTTCACGATTTTGATGGACGAAGTGTCCGAAGATATACAATCCCCAATTATATTTTAAAAAACTCTTGATTTCTGTCCATCGCCTAATCAAATAATTGAGCGATCGTTTCGTCACTGATCTTGACTGCATCTGAGCCTTCAAACTGGACTTCCTGCTTTGATTTCCATCTTCTAATCGCTACCTGTAGCAACACACCAACGCAGCCGCTTGCTAATTGTTTTTATTATTCAAGTGAAATTGGCCAGCAGCTTTGACTTGAAGTCTGCAGCGCATTTCAGCTGCGAAAAGGTTATTAAAAAACCTGTAAAGTATGTGTGTGTGTGCAGAATAATGTAATTAGGAGCTACTCACACACACAAGTACAATAAAATGACAATAGTGAGACGTTACAGCTTTTAGCTTCTACCAGCTCTGTAATGGTGGTGTTTGTGTGTTTGAATATGAATGGGGTTAATGGCAGCGCATCATTGGGCACTGGAGGTGAGGAGTGTGTGTGTGTGTGTGGCCTGTGTTGTTTGCCAGTCCACTCACCAGGCCTGATGATTCATCCCGGCTCCATTACGTCCAGGAAGGCGCTTTCTTTTGTCTCAGAGAGAAAGGGAGGACAAAAAAATAAATAAATAAAAGCTCGAGGAGGAAAAGAGGCAGCAGGCCAAAGAGATGCAGCCTGTCAATAGTGATTATACATGACAGGATGCAATTTCAAACTGCACGCCTGAGTGTCAGCATGTGTGTGTGTTCGGTCATCATCATGTAGGTGTTTGGAGCCTGGATAGAAACTGAAGAGCAATACAATTGTTATTTGTCATGTTCAGTAATTAACAAGCATTTCATGTTGTTTTTTTTCCTTTTCTCTCGACTAGTCGTGGACGGAAAGAGCAAAAGGCCAAACTGGAGACATAGCAGATCTAAAGAAGAGGAAAAGAGCAGAAGGAGGAGCAGGTGTGGATAATGAAAATGGACAAACAGAAGAAGATGAAAATAACGCCAAGAAGAAGAAGTCTTTGGATCCTTCCTCCAAGCTTTCAGCATTTGCTTTTAACAAAAACTAAATGATTAAAACAATGTTTTTGTTGCTGATGGAGGTTTTTGTTCAGATTTATGTGTAAACAGTTCAATCTGTTTGCTGTGTCAATGAATACTTTCTGTTCTTTGTGGCACTTAATCATAACATTTAATACCTTCAAAGTTAGTGAGGAATCAGATTGTTCATCGATAATGGAGTTTCGCTGAGTTTTTTTATGTTTTTACCTTTTTGTAATACATCTGTTTTCTGTGTTTTAACAATTAAATAAATGTAAATGTTTGTTAGTTCATGTTTTGGTCTTTGATTTCCTTTTTGTGGTGTCTTAACAATAGAATTCACAGTTGTTATCTCTTTTAAAGGATAAGGCTGGTTTCAGTTTGTGGACAAATCCTACAAAAAGACCAAAACCAACATCGTGTTCGTCCGTCTCACTACTCTGATATCCTGTCTGTGGTTCTCGGCTCCATTAAAAAATATGTCACAGACATAGTTTCATATTTAATAAAAGGCTAAATAACTTTCCAAAACAGCTGGTCATTGCAGTTTTTATCAAAACTTACTCAAACAGGAGAAGAGAGTGCATTTGTTGGGGACCATTTTCAGCTGCGGATGAATCCACATTTGGTGCTGTAGTGAGTATTTGGAGCAACAGAACGGTGTGTGTAGGACTGAATCCAAATAAACTACAGTGTGTGTTCATGATGATGAAGGAACAATAGTTTTTGGAGCAACAATGGAGCTCTGTGGGAGAAGGAAGACTTTATATCAGGCTGGGATACACACAGGATGTAGTGGGATCAATGTGATTTGGGTGTTTTCATGGGATTCAATTCAATTTTATTTATATAGCGCCATATCATAACAAAGTTATCTCAGGGCACTCAATCACATGGAGCCGGTCGAGACCAACTTCCACACACACAAAGACCCAACGTTCCCACC
>JAVQJL010019510.1:0-11431 GCA_036024295.1 Nannoperca obscura | reverse complement strand
CATGTTAGTGAGGAAAAGAAAGAGACATACTAGTTCTTGTTGAAATTTACATTTGGAGTGTGGAGAAAAACTCGCCCTAACCTCTCTTATCCCGAGCATTTTCAAACTTGGAGCTAACGGAGGCCATTGATCCTAACTGCTGATTACGTCTCTCCCTCTCTCTCTCTCTGTCAAGTGATCAATAACGCTGGGACCTATTCTGTCTCGGTACCAAGCCTCTCTTAAAAAGACTAATGGCCTCTATTTTCCCAATCAGCTGGCCTGTGGGAATCCAGTGGGATTCTCTGGTTGATGGGCAAATAGGACACAGAGCAACCCACGCATTAAAATCTGTACGGGGGAAAAAAACAAGCTGCACTTGTGTGGCATGTGTTCAAGTGCATGTGATTTGCTTGTGTCCGTCCTCTCTACTTGAGTGTGTGTGTCATTCTGCGTGCTGATGTGGCTGTGCGAGAGAAATTGGCTTTCCTGGCGCTGCATAATTGTGATCTCAGTGCCGTCTTCAGTGCTTTGAAGGGCTGAGCCGGCCGGGCAGCGGAGCGTTAAGCTCAACAAACGGCTCTGTTTCCTGCTGAGGAGGCTGAGGAGAGTGGCATCTCATTTACTTGCCCGAGCATGCTTTGAAATATGAGTAGCCTCTGACAAGACCTCAGTCAAGGAGAGAGAGGAGGGTAGCGAATGAGACGAGGATGAGGAGGGATGGCATGAGAAAAAAACGGAGAAAGGTCGTGGAAGAAGTCCTTTACTTAAGTAAAAGTACTAATACAACCGTGTAAAAAGTTTGGGATTGATGTATCGCAGAAAATTTGTGTTGTGACAAAAGTTTCTATTAAGCCTGATCCCGTACTTTGCATTATAGGGGTTTTGTCTAGACTGCCTAATCAACAACATAATAAGTGGCTGTCTATAGCTTTTGCTCTTGCCAAAAACTTTATTTCTTTTGGACTGACACACTGTTGAAAATAGCTTAAATATGATATATTAATATAAGATCTCTATATAACTATAATTTTATAAGGTCACCCTTCCTAGCAGCCATGTTCTGAAGACCTAGAGAAAGGAAGTTACCAAATAAAAGTGTCTTATTTTAATAAGCACATGACTTCTGGACATCTCTCCACTTGTTGGAGTAAGTTTTATGACTTTCAGAGATGAACTCCTATACAATACTGTAACGACCTGAGTAACATATTGGTTGACTGTTGAGTTTGAGTGCTGTATTCAGATTTGTAGTTTAGTTAGGATAAATTGGAATGTGTTATGGGAGTAGCTAGATTTACCGAGTGTCAGTGAACATGTTGTTAGCTGATAAGCTGTGTCAATGAAGAGGCTGGGCTGGGGAGCGGGATACACACAGAGTGGGAGAATGTTTTGTGTCTTCCGGGTTCACATGCTGTGTGTGTTGTACGAGGAGGAGATAAAGGGGAAGCTAATCAAGAGTAGGTTTTGTTGTTTCGGCGTTGGCCCCGGCCCATAGGAGCCTGTGTACTGTTCCATAATAAAGATACAAGCAAAGCAGGACAACGTCTCGTCGCTGTGTGAGAGCAGAACGCTACAATACAATTAAAAGGTGGTGGGCAGAATTTTAACAATGTACATAAACTAATCCAAAGTTTTATAAGAAACATCTTAATTTCAAGCCTAACTATTGACTAAAGCCATCAAAAATATAATATTTGTCTTTCAAATGTAGTGGGTAAGAATAATTAAGTAGCATGAAGTAGAATTACACAGAATTACTCAGTACAAGTACCTCAAACTCATACTTAAGTAAATGTACTCATTTGTTTTCCAGCGCTGGAGAGAAAAGGCAGAAAGACGGAGCATCTAAGCTGAGGAGCCAGTGAGAAGCTGTGACTGATACAGCTGTTTTTGCAGTCAAACCTCCTCCTTAACCGACACTTTAAGCTGGCCTGACTAATATATGGAGCTTTGAAAACACTCCAAGAGCTGATCTGGGTTTATCACCTTTCATGCTGAGTGTCAAATCAACAAGTTTTTAAGCTGCGAGAAGTCATACCCTGTTCTCTCGTTTAAGTGATGACTCCCAGGCTTCACAGAGTCTGTATGCCTCGCATGCTGTCAAATCGGGATCAAAAGCCTGCTACTGTAACAAGACGAGTCTACTGTCTTCTGTAAAGGAGAGAGGAGATGCTTGACCACCTCTGAATCAATCAACAGAGAGCCACACGGCTTCCTGTCATTCTGACATGCAGTAGTTTTCTTGGTGATCAGTCTGCAGTCTAGTGTTCTCTCTCTTTACTGAAACATGGAACGGACATTAGCTTAAAAGAAAATGCAATAAAAATTTGGAAAATACAGATTTTGAGAGAGAAAGTGAAACACTAGGCAACATGTGCAGACATGAAACAACCACAGTACTGAAGGACAGCAGGGTGCCTCAGCTGTGGATTTCTCCAAATGCAGGGAGGACTTCAAACATGGGCTCGAGTATCAGCTGAGCTACAGAATATGTATTTAGTCACCACATGCATGTCTCCGTCAGACATGTCATTGACATTTACATTTCAGACACTGAGCTGACACTCTAATCGACACTGGCTCACAATGACTAGCACAGCGACTTGCGTGGAGGCTGTTGATGGACACCCTCGCCGCTGTAGGAATCACAGCTGCAGGTTTTTGTGCACCAGGCAGTCTCCCCAGCAGCACCAGCCTCCCGTCAGCGGCGGTTCAACTGTTTGACAGCAGCTCCATGCAGTCCCTGCCCAGGTTCCTTTCATTGTTCCGTCCATTATTAATAAAGAGTGATAGGCTCCCGGGGAGCACGCTTGATGTTGCTAGTAGTTCCAGTCCCCACAGAAATGTAAATTGTGCCTCTGACAGTAAGGCCAACTGTACTGTAACTGATTATATTGGGAGAGTTACCCCCAAGCTGTCTTCCTGCCGATGTTGTCTCCAGTTGTGTCCTGTGTCGCTGAACATCAACAGGTAAGCCGTCAGCCAATCAGAGCTGCCGTAGCGTCCCTGCGTGGCAACAACAGTGACTTGGGTCCGCCTCCCCAGATCCACCTCCAACCACTGGTATCTGTCTGAGACGAGAGGAGACCAACCTCCGGCACCTGCACAGGGGACAGAGACACCTTTCACTTCATGCAATAACGTGTGTGTATCTGCACGTGTGTGTGTGTGTTTATGTGAAGAGGGGAGATGCAGCAGCAGAAAAGAGAGAGCGAGGATCAGGGGAGAAATTGTAGAATGGAAATGTGATTCATTACATTTTAATCTACTTGAAATGAAACTTTAAAACTGTGAATCTATAGCGCAGATTAGACGCTCCGTGCTACGACTTTAAAGCTGGCCAATAATGAATCCCCCAGTTTGGATATGAATGCAAAATGCTTGTTTATATGTTTGAGTAATGTCCGTGGATTGGTGGCGAGGAGTTTGCATATGACAGGGATGCCAAAGAGAAGTGTTAAAGTACTGGGTATGTAAATTAGCTAATGCTCTGCACTGGTCTAACATTTTAACGGATTTAGCAGTTTCAACTTAAATCTTACACCCAGCCGTGTTTCTAAAGATATCAGTAATCAGCACATGCAGAGGAAACCCTGCTTTTAAGTTGAAATGATGCAAAATACACAAAAACCTGGCTGTGATTTAAGTCCACTTATACACTCCCAGATTTAAAACCCGACGTCAAACTCTTCCCCTGGTTTCATGATGACGAATAATAAATCCTCATAATCAAAGACATTAAATGGGATATATTTGAGTCACAAAAACTTGTATGAAATGGATTAGACTGTGAGGTAGTAAGATGGTATTTAAAGCAATTTGATGACTCTCCACAACTAAGTGTCAAGATGTTTCCTGCAATTTCAAGTATCCGCTCTGGTTTTTAGGGGACTACCAAGGTGACAACACTTGGGGGGTGAGTGGAATATGCTAAGAAAGCATTTAATAGCTTGTTCATTAACATTTACACATCTTTTCAACAGTGACTCGCAGAGCTGACGGCCCTCCTATGTTTTTCAAGGTAAAGTGCTTCTTTTCCATCCTGGCAACAGCTGTTGCAGCAGCTGGAGAGCACATCCTGGGATGTAGGAGATTAACTCACACTGTGTTCATATTGTAGTTTTAAAAAAAACTTAGTACCAACAGAACTCTGCAACATTGAGGTATGTCACTGCAATGACAAACTCAAGGTGAAAATGACCAGAAGTTTGAAGAATTCAACTGTTAAACCACAGTGTAAAAAGTTTCAGCAGACACACAGCTCTTTCAATCAAAATAAGATAAATATGGGTTTTAAGAAGTGATTTAAAAGAAGTTACTGATCACCTCTGACAGGTCATTCCAAAGCCGAGGGCCCCTGATGGCGAAAGTCACCTTTAGATTTAAGCCTCAACCTAGGAACAGCCAGAAGGAAGCCACCCGAAGATCAAAGGCTGCAAACTGGCTCACATGGGGTCAACATTTCTGCTATATAGCTTGGGGTCAGACCCAAATGTGCTTTAAAAGCACATCTAAAATCTTAAAATCAATTCTAAATCTGACAACGGAGAGTTGCCAGGATTGGGGTGATGTGATGTCATCTGTTAAAACCAGAAAGAAGCGGAGCCTGGTACGCAGATAAAAGGTACCGTTAATGTCTCAGTGAAAACAGATCTCTACAAAGGGATCTAAAATAATTACAAATATACTGTACAATACAAAACACTTGTTTGCTTCGGTTCGGCTTTGTCAGCAACACGAGTCTGTGTGGACAGATCTCCAACACCTTTGCAAACTTGGGCGCTGCCATTTTTCACAATTATTTTTCTCAAAAAGATTCTATATTGCAAAAGATGATGTACTATATGTTGCATGTTATGAGTGCATAGAGCTACAGAATATTTCTGATATGGAGACATTGTTTCAGTGAGAGCAAAACTGTGAAGTATCTGAAAGATTTCAAAATGCATTAAGTATACACAAGGCTCTATTAGAGTTTTTAGAGTTTCCTGATTCGAGAAGGCAGCATTCACCAAGTCTCATGCAAAGCACAAATGATATGTTGATTATACACCATCAGTCCATTCAAGGTGTGGAGGTAAAGAAGGGAGGCCGTGTGGTTTATGTCATGAGGGAGTAGGAGAGATTGTTCTAATCTGGGCTGCAAAAAGTATTTTAAAATCTGATTTCCAACTTGATTTTTGATCTTTTCATTCACTCCTTTAAACATTCAAAATAAACACTGATAAATTTCTTTATTTTTAAGAAATTACGCTGAGCTCCAGTTTTCCATGATCTTTCTTGTGTCCAGTTAATGTCCAATGCCCAAATGTCTGATTTAATCTTTTGGCACAGTCATCCTTTTAAGAAGTGAAGCAAATGTGCATGGTATTTAAAGCTGATGGCTCAGCAAAAAGACGTGAAAGTAAGAAAATGGCTTTGTTTGAAAAAAGAAAAGTCTCGGTTCTGAACTGACTTCACCGAGAAGTCCAGCTCCAAATAGGAAACAAACAAGGAACCTTCATGATCCTGCGACATACCAGACACTGCGCTCGTAGGCTGTGTTTTTGTTTCAGTCATGTTGAACCTGTTGCAGAAGGTCAGAAGGTGAAAGAAAAGACAGCAGTGTGGTTTGTGTTATTCCAGAAAGAAAGGGAGAGTTGTGCCTTAAAATACGAGTTAACCTTTGCAGAGACATTACCAAAATTCACCCAGCTGGGATTTCATTTCTACTTTGGATGCTGCTGGCATCCCCTACTGAAAGGAGAGTGTGTTTGTGAGTGTGTGTGTGTGTGTGTGAATAAGTGAGAGAGGGAGACGGAGAGAGAGACGCGAGAGTTTTGGCAGAACCTGATTATGAAGAAACATTGCAGGTGATGGAAAAAGCTGCTACAAGATAACGACACTTTGAATACTGAGAAGGGTGTGTGCATCTGTGTGTGTCCCTGTGTGTGTAAGAAAAAGTGCTGAGTCAGGGCAAAGTGAATCCATGGTGCCTAAACAGCAGATGGAGGGATTTCTCCCCTACAGAGCACACACACACACACACACACACACACACACACACACACACACGATAAAACAACCAGTATAAAGAACAGTTGAGACTGCGTTGCCATGGTGATGTCATGTTGACAAAAGGCCGATACAAATCAATACCTCGATACTTCAGACACACACATCTGAGGCTACTTCAACCTTAAGCCGGTGATTATTTATTTTTGCAGTGACACGACCAGCACTGTTCCACACACTCTACCCATGGAAGCAAGTGTAGGGTCATGTCAGTTTGACTTGTTGTAGCAGGAAAGCACATGTGTAACAGACAACGAAGGTCCGGTACGCCCATATATGTCATTTTGGGAGTCATTTCTTCTGTAGGGGCGCTAATTTAGAAAACACTCATGTGGGTAATTTTAGAGGTTAGGAACAAACGGCCTGTGTGGTCATATGGGTTGGAGAATTACAACAACATCAATAAACATTCAGAATTCAACATGATTTGATATTTTGTCAACGCTTCTATTTCCTAACAACAAATCTGGATTTAATAGGAAATAGAAGTGGGATCCTTTGGGTTGAATTAGCTGTGCCTGAAGTCATCTTCTTTCTCCTTGCTTCTGTATTTTTTCCCTCCACCAGCTGTTTCAGTGCAGTGCTGCCTGCTCGTTAGGGCAGCAGCTAAAGGCCAGAGCTAATAAGTACCTCAGTAACAGACATGAGCACTGACAGCCCAACAGGCGAGAGCAGACACACTGACCTTTACTCATTACGGCTGGATTGGAGAGGAGTCAAGAACACAGACAAAGAAGAGAAAGAGATTGAAAAAGTGAGGGGGGGGGGGGGGGTGCAGAACTGACATCTACAGGATTGGAGAGGAGGAATTAGGAAAAGAGGGAGAAGAGCTAGATACCTCTGCTCATCAGGAACTGGAGAAGGAAGCAGAAACAGTCTGGAGCAAAGAGTACACATGGATCTGTCTAGAAAAAAAGAATTCACTAAATCCACTGTGTTAATTATTCATTTTGTGTTGATCATTAAAACAATAGTTCCTGCTATGCATGCCTTTCAGTTCTGATCCGGTAAATCTCCTTGTTTTCTCTCCCCAACTGTCTGTTGTTAAACCAAAGCTTTTTCCACACTTAGGAAGGTAATTGAGGTTAAAGACAGGTCAGGAACATTTGGACATTCAGCACAAATTAGCACGTTACCACAATGGATTAACCAGTCAGGAAACCGTGACTTTTGGGGTCACCCACATCAGAGGACCAACCGCCCAAACACATTAAAACGCAGGGTTGAGGGTTGGAAAAGTGTGTGTGAATACTGTCCCTTCCCACAATTATAATAAACCGTTTAAATGTCCTTAAACAAGACACTCCACCCCCAACCATGACGAGCTGTTCACTGTCAAACAGTACATATCACTGGTACAACCAGGCTGTAGATCCCTTTAGCTCCTTGCAAACACTTTAGTATGTCCAATGATAACATGCGCCCTGTCCCCCGGAAACCGTGATGTACTACTGGACTGTTTTGCCAAATACATTTAGCGGGAAACTTAGTTGCTGCCTGGATTATGCTCACAGGCAACCAGTCCCCCAGCCAGAGGAAACACCTTGTGACAAGATGCTGCACCTGTTGCATTTGGTTATTTTTATGTTATTTTCACAATATTTTTCGATGCGATTTTCTTGCTAGATCAATTTACAGAATGCATTTGTGATTTAGCCTATAAAACCACAGCATTACTGTTGCATTCAGGTGCAAAAGACCTTCATGGTGTCATGCAACATTGAAAATCACAGCTTGACAGCAGCAGGACATTAAATCAGCAAAACAATATGACAGCATCAAAAGAAATGCCGCTGTTGGTTGAAAACTGCATTTGAACTTTAATTTGTTCAGGCTAGTAACACTGAATCTGATCCAAACCCCCCTGCCACAACAGATCAATACAGACTAATCACTATAGGACACTATAGCAAATATTAAAAGGAAACCATCTGTAAAGGTTGCATTGCAATAATTAAAACAAAAGATATTGCAGGTGACAGGCACAGGCACAGAAAAAGAACAAAAAACAATACCCATGATTTACGTCAGCCACCTGAAGGCGGAGGTGGAGGTGGAGGTGGAGGTGCTGCAGAACTCAGTGTGGAATCTCCTCAGGACCGGCTACGCCTTATGTGCCTGATGCTTGCCTAACAGCTTTGTGAAATTGGTATAAAATGGTTACCTAAAACAAGGTCTGGGAGTTATTAAAAATATTTTATACTAGTAATTGACAGTATTTGATACTTTTCTAAACAAACAAAAACATTTCCTATTTTGAATAATGGGCCTCATTTCACTAGCTTTGTGTGACCTTCTTGTTTTCTGAGCATGTGTATGTGCAGGTCGATGGAAGGTAAAATCAATACGAGTTTGATAAGTACATGGTTATTTAACAAAAACTGATTTAAAAATAAACCTTGCTAAATTGGAGTATTGAGTGCAGAATGTTTTATTATTAAAATGTATTCATCCAGAGAGAATAAAAGCAAACTGTGTTTCTACTAAAAGGTCAATCCTGTGCTACTCTACAGAGAGCAAATGGGGGACGTTGGTGTCCATGTTCTTATTTACTTAGGTTTTCCAACAAGTCACCCACAAAAAATTCAGCATTCCTCCAATTAAGTAAATATGTGTCATTGCTGCAAATCATACATGGGTTTATTTGGGCTAGCATGAAAGCATCAAAGAGAATGTTATTTTGGATGCTTCCATCGGAAACCAAAAGTGTTTTACAAGTGCCCTTGATTTTCTCCAGATAAGAGCACTATCTCAGTGCCTAATCACTAATAATCAAAATAAGAATCTGCATTTGTGGAACCAACTGGAAAATCCAGTTGCCATGTGCCACTGGGATTATTTTAAATACTGCCCAGACTTTTGTTTAGAATCTTGTATGGATCAACATATCACCGTCACTATCACTTCTCTGTAATAAAGACAAGAACAAAATCTGACACCGGGATCAAGCTTGTGAAACTGTAAATCTTCAACCTTAAGCCCTTCAACCATTTGAAACCCATATAGCACATGTATACATGTATGGTACTACTACTTAAATGTCAAATGATGGCATTTCTGGGTTGCCTATCTTGTCCTGACATGTTATGACTGGCTGAAACATGAAGTGACTTATTGATGTAATAATCAATATGGTAATCCATTTGCACACTGCAGTTTTGAATGCTATGAACTAAAGACATACCAGAAATATTCTGCATCAGCTTCCATTGTTCATGCTTTTCAGTGTTCATTGTTTCAGCGGGGGTTGAAGATCCTCAGTTTCTCGCCTGAATGCATTCAAGCTGTGAATGCCTCTATTTTGTACATGATGCTGTGAACCACACAGCCTAAACCAGACCAAGAGCTCACAGAGCTTTAGCCAGCTGCACCAACTCTTCAGAGGTTCAGTTTTAGTCTAACTACTGTATAATGTATTGTGGAGAATTAGGCATTTCTGAAACTAATAACACCACTCCCACAGCTAGTCCCTCCACAAGAAGAATTAACTTCAGCCTTCGTGTCTCTTAACATGAGTACAATGTAAAAAAAGACAACACCCAGCACATTATTTCCATCCGTTCTATTCTAATCGAAATCTCCACTGTGTTTGTGTCGACTGGGAAATAGAGGCTGACACAATGTTTGTCAGGCAATGACTTCACTAGAAGGAGCAGATGTGTGCGCCAAATAAAAGTAATGTTTGGTTAGCACCGATGCACTGATGTTCTGCCCAGTACCGGGTGAAGGAAAAGTAAAGACACTAAAGGGAACAGAAAGACAAAAAACAGGACAGACGGGGAAAAAAGGATACAAATCATTACAAGTGGAAATAACACACAGACAGCCAAGCAGAGAAACAGACAGTATCACCATGTCAAGATTTGTAAATGTGTCTGTGTGGGCTTTGGGGAATTTGAATGGGTTTTAAGCGGATTTGAGTTGGAGAGTCATATAGTTGCAGAGGAATTTAGGTGGAGCTTAAGGTGTTTTTCTGACAACCTGGGAGATAATATGCAGCTATATATAAAAAATGACTCCAAAAAAAACCAAACCATCATATCACAACATTCTCAGGGGTGGGAAGCAAAAAAGAAAAAATCTAAAAAGGAAACAAGTTCTAAAACATAGCATGAACATAGCAGGCCACTGGAACATGTGTGTGTGGTAATGTCTATTGTAAAGACCTTGAACAAAGGTACAGCAATGAAACCAGTTTTAGGGGCCTTAGCGAACTGCAGCAAAGTGAAATTAGGACCAGCCCCTGGAGATGAAGGCTCTGGGGAATTTCAGTAAAATGTGGAAGGCAGGTGGACGATGGAGTAACAGCACTGCTAAGTAATGGGACTTAGACTAACAGGGAGTTTATAAAGGAGAATAAATCAATAAAGTTTGCAGTTTGCTGAGGCATCAAGAGTGTGTTTTTATAAGTATCAGTGACAAAGCTGATGGCGGCATCAAACAGAAGTCATTATAGCTAAATAACAAATTTGTAAAAAGTAAGCTTATTAAACTAGATAATACACAGAAAATATGCCTATTAAAGTATGGATCAAAGAATATATGAACTTATCAGCAATGCAAGTCAGACAAAAGATCTGCAGACACTTTAATGATAGTTTCCAATAAAATCAATTCTGCCCATCTATGGTTAAAGCAGATATAATCAATATGTTTATTATAACAATGTATCAAATGACAATGTGACAGTGTCAAAGTGATGATCTTACAGAGCATTATCACCTGAATCTGTAGCTCCCCCTCGGCTTTACAGAGGTTTACAGCAAGTTTCAGCACATTGTTTACGCCTCCGGCCCATAACTTTACTGTTTTGGTTCCCTCACCGGCCTCATAGTGTTGTTTTAGGCCACAGCAGGCTCCAAAAAACCCATCATGGAAAACAATCCAAAAAAACGACGTTGACTATTGGTACAATACGGGACGTGAACTAAAATCTCATGTGTCAAAGTCACACACTTTGTTCAGCGAACCTTAGGTGTTTTGTAACAATCCAACATCACAGTACCCCTGCCATTTACTCAGAATGCACAATAATTACTCTTACCGCTGCAAGAGGCTCTGGGTCTCTGGGCCTCATAGTGTCGACCAACCGGTCGAGGCAGATGAGCGCCCACCTAGAACCTGGTTCTGCTCGAGGTTTCTACCTGTTAAAAGGGAGTTTTTCCTTGCCATTGTCGCCTAGTGCTGCTCATGGTGGGAACGTTGGGTCTTTGTGTGTGTGGAAGTTAGTCTCGACCGGCTCCATGTGATTGAGTGCCCTGAGATAACTTTGTTATGATATGGCACTATATAAGTAAAATTTAATTGAATTGAATTGTCAGTAAACGTGCTGCAGGTTCTGGATCAGCTGGAGAGTCTTAAGGGACTTATTGGTGCAGCCCGATAATATGGAGTT
>JAVQJL010019498.1:0-19659 GCA_036024295.1 Nannoperca obscura | reverse complement strand
ATTACATTTAGGCATTTAGCAGACACTTTTATCCAAAGCGACTTCCAAATAAGAGCTTTACATAAAGTGCATAGAACCATGATTGAAAACAACAAGATGTCTCATTAAACTTGTAAGAGCTGGTGATGAATCACAAGTGCTATAAGCAAGTACATCACTGCATAAGCAAGAACATAAAACACAACATGAAAAGAAGTCAAAATGTGCATGAAAGCATCATCATGAGTGTTCAATCACAAAACAATGTTGGTGTTTCACGCTGACAAATTCTAAATGAAGATATTTGTGTGCACTGGACACCTGCCTCTTCATCGTCAGAGCCTGAGGAGCTGTCGTCCTTGGACTGCTTCTTCTTCTTTGCTTCAGGCTCCTTCCCCTCTGCATCCTTCCCTTTGCTCTCCTCCTTCTTTCTCTTCTCCTCTTCTCCACTCTTGGACTTGTCCTCTGGTGCCCTCTTTCTCTTTCTGTCTGACTCAGCAGTGTCCCTAAACGGGAGAGAAAGTGCTTGTTAAGAGGCTTAGAAGACAAATGAAAGTCTAGACTACAGACTGCACACTCCTCACACTGGAGACTACGAGAATGTAATTGTAATGACTCACAGTTTGAATATAGCTGAAAGCACCCATGAGCATAGCCCACTCCCATATTAACTAATATTGTTTATAAATACAAGTTTAGGGCAAACTTAGTTTAGAGCAGAAACTTATTTCAGGGGGGGTTCCAAACACATTCAGCAGAGTCACAGTCTGAGACTTTAAAAAACCCCTAGTTTAGTTTTATCTGTTGGACAAGGAGCAGTTCTATTGGTCTTTGCATCTTGACAAACCCGTGATCAAAATGAAATAATTTCTTCCTACCAGGAGCAGATCGTTCTGGGCCCACCACCCAGCCAAAGGCAGTGCACCCCCCCACCCCACAGACTTACATTTCACTTCCTGAGCCCTGCTGGTCCTGCTGCTGGAGCAAAAGTAACTTCTCACTTTTGGGCTTCCTGCCTCGTCGTTTAGGAGCCTCACCACCTGGTCGCATAACACAGGAACCAGAAACACGGCGCACAAAGACAGTTACTGCAAAAGGAGAGCTGAATGCAAACACTTCAACTTACAGTTAAAATAAAATGTTATACAGTGCCAAGGCCCTAAAATTCCACAGTACAGTATGTTTGTCAATGTGAATAAAATATTCTCTCAAGTGTTGTACATTTACACATCTATTTCCTGTCTCTCACTGTTGCTCTCTCATACAAACTGCACATAAAATATAAGCACTGTTTATCATTACTCCTCTTTTTAATAGCACAAAGCCATAAACAGCATTATAAGTACCAACATCACAGCCTACCTGAGGGACTAACAGGGCTAGCGGGAACATCGTCTTTTTCAGTATCCTGGTCAGCATCACTCTTAAAAAGAAAAGTTGACAACATACCGTCTTATAAAATGTGTTATTCTGAAAGTAAACCTTTTAATAAACAATACCAACCTTTTTCTTTCTTCCTCTCTTGGGTTTAGGAGCATCTGTGGATTCTTTCTGTGCCGAGACCTAAAACGCGACACCTTTAGTTAATTTCATTACAGTGACTTTTTACATCTTGACTTTTACCTGTTTCGGAAGTTCTCGGCTGCTAAAAATGAAAGCGAGATCAACATGTCCAGTGGACAACCGGACATGTGATTGTTACCCTGTTTACAGTTTTGGATCAATAACACCATCTGCTGTATAATTGTGATATTACACTCAATAATACATGTGCCAGCATCTCATTAACAACAGCTGTGTCCCAAGTCCATACACACTAACTGAACACAGTATATACCATATACATCATCACGTGTGTTGCAACGTGTGCAGCTCCGCCATTTTCTTAATGCATTGTTTTGTGGAACAATAGTGCAAATTAACAGCACTAGCAAAAATCTAAAGTTATTAGTATTCGTACTGACTTTTGGGGTGCACGTAGTGTTTATAGTAAGGACTTGGGACGTAGTTTGTGACAGCAGGGGAAATGTCAAATAAAGAAGAAAGAAAAGAGTCCGTCTCACCCTGAGCAAAACACAAATAGACGTAAACTGAACTTACCTTTTTCCAAAGCACATAGAAAGGCATGCAAAAATAAAAGAACGTGAAATGATTGCAAACAGGAGTTTTGTTAATATGTAGACACGGAAAGGCCGGAAATGGAAAGCAATATCACACGTTGTCAGGGTGGTCACAGAGAGGTAAAACAGATAAGAAGAAACCCCACTTTCCAATTAACTTTGTTATAGTCACACACACAGTTTATGTCCCAAACCTAAATCTATTTGAACCAGAGCCAGCTGTGCTTACCTGATATCATTTTATCTTTTTTATCTTTTATTTTTCAGTGGCAACGCAGGGGCTGTTTTCTCTAAATATTCAATCAGTTATCACCTCAGAGGAATTAACACAGCAAACCCAGACGAGGCACTCTCAAAACATCCAACACCAACCAAGTTTTTTGGCCGCCGACTAAGCACTCTGAGTCAAACAGAAAACAAACCACCAATTGAAAAACCACCAAGTGTCTCATGCTTTCCCACAGGGAGGTTATGAGGCGACCTGCGCCGCTTTATTAGATCCCAGCATGCAAAGTACGTACATCCTGGTTCTGAGGACCCTGCTCAGAGATCAGAGACCCTTCCTCCTCCTCCTCCTTCTCCTCCTCCTCATTCTCCTGCTCAGCCTCACTTCCTGGAACCTGAATGCACCCAAGACACAGCATAGCACGCAATGTGGTGGGGTAAACCAGTCTTGAAAGGGAGAAAAGTTAGCGAGAATCCTTCTGATCCACACACGACTTCGGTTAGTGCACAGGCCTTTTAATCTATCAATACCAAATAACACCATCAACCTGTGAGCTACTGCCTGCACTGATAGGTAAGTTAGCATGAAGCAGACACATGTTAGAGAAAGATTAGAGACAAACAGCAAATGAAGAAAGAAGCTGACAAAACAGGAAGAAACCAGTAGCATGTCAATGCAGTGAAGCAGTGAAAGACAGATTTGAAGAGCAAAAACGTACTTTGGATTTGATCTCCTTGTCCCCTGCTTCCTCGTCTCCCTCTGGGCTGCTGTCCGAATCCTTTTCAGGAAAAGATTCTGGGGCGACCGGCTTTTAACCCCCCAAAAAAGGATTCAATGGAACAAATTGACAAAAACACAATAACAATAACACAATAATTCAAACTCAAAGCCCATATTACAACAATGAAAAGGGCTTCGGATAACGTTACATTAAATGTTGGAAGTCTTCACTTTATATGAACAGAAGCTTTCATAAGTCTTTAATCACACAGCTATAACTGAATAATAATTTGAACAGGACAAAGCCTGAGCCTGCTGAACTTAGTTCTTCTTTAAACAGTTAAATGTGATGCAGGCAGCTGTAGCAATGGCTGAGTTAGCATTAATGGTATAATAATGTTGGCTGCTAGATTTTTCTTTCCTTCAGCAGAACTTTGTCCCAAATTAAGTAAAGTTTCTTTCAGGTATCTACAAACAAACACAAATATAGAAACACTTTAGTGGCCCACTATCTGTAGGTTTAAAAAAAACCCTGGGTTACAAAATGAAGATAAAAGTAAACACAAGTGACAATCTAACGGCCAAGCTCGGGTACAGCAGGATCTGAGGCACGAGCATTCCAAGCCTGAGCCCGACATCTGGAGGATAAATACTGACAAATGTCTCTGGGGGAGACAGAGAGGAGGAAGATTTACCTTGGGTGCAGTGAGCTCAACTTTTGGGTTGTTCTCAATCTCCCACAATCCTTCATTGAAGCCTTTCCTCTTGTTGGGCTTGGCATACTTGTCTTTGTTGGGCAGGTACGGAAAGATATCTTTTGGGCCAAGGAATGCACTGTTTGAAAGACAATAATCCAGAACGTTTGTCCACTTCATACTTTCGGAACCATTAAATATGTAGTGCATGTTTACTGTGAGAAGGCGCAGCAGCGCAAAGACAAAGCAGACTAGTAACTCAATTCACCGCCTCATAAAACATTTATGCATTATACCAAACATCTTCAACAGAGCACAATGGCAGCTCAATTATTTGAGAAATGCGATAGAAGTGCAGCAATTTGCCATTTCAAATACTTTCTATGTTTAGATTTAACTGTATACGACTGCATGTGATCTTCCAAACTCAAATATCAAAAGTTACACTTGAGATCAAACAAACTGCTTCATTAACCACTGTAATGCTCAATTATTCCACTTTTTTTACACAATACAATTTTCAATATCAGTTTTACCTGAACATACAACAATGGATTTAAGTTTTCCTGCATTTCCTGTAATACTTTGTATTTCTTCTGGCCAATTAGACTAAGCAAAACATTAAATGCGTCTTCCGCTAAGTAGGTTAATGTGAGTCCATTAAACTAAAGAAAATGACAGTTTGTTAGCGGCCGGTTACTAACGTTTCATGGGTGCCAAAGAAGAAGATGGGGAACTTGATATTGGATGGTTTCACAGCACCGTCTGGGACTTCATCGATCTTGTAGAGTAATGAGAAAAAAACAGGTGTTTACTTACAGCCATAAACAACAATAACTCATCAAACTGTGTCCACATTCACAAGCAAACGGAAAGCGTTTCTATTTTCTCAGGTGTGGGATTGGTAACTGTCTTGGTTTCTGTGTGTGTCTGTGGTTTTTGTCTGTGGGGGTGTATGTAGGCCATTTGCTGTCTTTTGGTGGATGGGCGTTTGCACTTGCATTTTAATGTAAGTTTAATTGCAATAAATTGCTCTATATAATTATATATTAATGCATGTGTCTATTTGCTTATGATTAAGGCCAGTACTTACTCTAGCAGGCCAGTGTGGATAGCCCTTCATCTTGGCAAAGATAAGGTCACCAGGTTTCCATTCTGGAGCCATGCTGAACGTATTACTAAGCTGGAAAATGAAGACAAGTAAATGCACACCTTAACATATTTGCACAGATTAGCTAGGCGATTCCCTTAAAGCAATACTGAGGTGCATCTACTCGTTCATTCAGTGCCCCTCCCCCTAACACCAACAACATCGCCCACAGTTCATTCAAATATGACAGTCATATCCAGTCTGACTAAAGTAATCCTGCATTTCACACAGACACTGAACGTACTCAAGCTAATCTCACTGACACCTGACAGCCCCTAAAAGCGAAGTTAACACGCGTGAACAAGATGTAAGCGGAGCAGAACGCCTCATCAACAAACAGACGTGCTGGCTAGCTTGCAACTGCCTAATGCTACCGAAACCATAACAATTCCCTTCATTGACCTCTAGTTTATGCAGATGTCTATAAGAAAGCCGAATAAAATTCGTATTTTTGTTTTCAGTAATATATTTTAGCAAATGTTACCAGGAAAACACCGCTCCTTTTCCCCACAGTCGGATGCACGTTTTCCGCTCCCGCGCAGTACGTCGACAGACTGTACCATTACATGCCAGGACGGGGGAGTCTATTTTAATTACACGTCATTACCTGTGTCATTTTTTGGGGGAGAAACAGGCCAAAAGCTCCAAGGCACTTTCGAACAATACCGAGTGCTTGTGAAGTAATATTGTGTGTCATAATTAGGCAAAATGGGATTTTATGATGGCAAATATTTGTGAAAGTGACCACTCTGAGCTGATCACCACTACAAAGATCGTCTACGTCGGCATTTGGGTTGACGGACGTGTCTGATAAAAGTGGGCGTCAACTTCCACCCATGCGTTCTCATCCCATAATTTACAAATAAATATAACCACGCTGAACGTCGTTAACATAGAAACTAGTTTGGGCAATCCTACAATGACATTCCTTATATGAAAATATACCACTCATAAAATTATTGGGTGTATTTCTCGAATGTTCTTGATACCTGAAAATAGGATCAGAGTGGGAGCTCTGCAGCTGTTCCTCTCTACTTCTTGGTACTGATGCTGAGGTTGTCACTCCGGTGCATGATCCAGCCTTAATAACAACATGTAGGTTTATCCCTTATCCTTAACAAACATTCAGTGAAATATGTAATGCTTGTCTGAGTGTGTTCATAACATACAGTTTCTGTACAAACGTGGACAAACGTATGAACAAAATATGAACATATTTTTTACGTGACGCCCAGACTCCATTTGGTTGGAGATTGAGTGAGCTCTAGTGGCAAGTTCAGGTCTAACACATTAATTGTAAGCAAAAGTGACGGATTGCTGTCCAGGTTTTGGTATTTGGCATTTGCTCTATAAAGCAAAGAGCAAAAGTATTAGAACAGCAAGCTCACGTTATGCTTTGCCTGGTTTTAACTCCCTCTTAAAATTAATAGGGCGTTTAGTGTAAATGTCCATTAAAATCTCCTTATCTGGTATTTTTACTTATTGAAGTGTGGTTTTACTACAATAAAAAAGTAGTGATTTTAGTACAGTGCATCTCACAAACAACTACCAGTGGAAAGATTACCTTTTTTTGTTACTCTGCATATCCTGTAATGTATCCGTAATAGCTTTTTCCACAGCTGAGCTACTAAATTGTCTAAATCTTCTCAAACTCATGTTATGTGGCAAATTGTTATAATTATAACCATTTTTTTTAAACTCTTGGAGCTACAACACATTATTTCTTTTTGTGTATTTTATCACTTAATTTGACAATTTTCCATTAATTTATCATTTAGTCTATTAAATCACAATTTCCTACAATGACCCAACAATATTCAATTTACAGTTTACAATTTTACGATATAAAAGACAGAAAAGCAATAAATTCTAACATTTGAAAAACAAGATCTGGACAGTGGTTGACATTTTTACTTGGAGAGAATCAGTTTAAATCACATTCCAAAACTTTCTCTTAATAATTGTTCTAATGTTTTTTATTAGGGATTGAATAAAACTTTTAGGGGAGTTTAAGGGACAATCAAGAGTTTAGGAAAAAGAAAACCTTAGATAAGTCAATCACCAGACTCCAAAGTGCATTATGCTAATAAAACACTGCAGACGGTCGAAGTATATGAAGGTGACCTCAACATTTGTGGCCACACAGATACACAATCAAGCTTACATAAATCCAAGTCTGTTGTGTGTGTGTGTGTGTGTGCGCGTGTGTGTGTGTGTGTGTGTGTGTGTGTGTGTGCACGTGTGTTAAAGACAATGAGAAGATGCTGATAGTTGAAGGACAGGCTCATCAGCCACAGGGTCCCTGAGAGGGGGATAAGGGAGAAGAGGAGGCCAGGATGGGCCAGAGGAGAGTGGATGAGACAAAAGGAGACGATAGAGGTGGAACCCAGGTCCATGCCCAGGAATAACTCACAGGAGCTACCAGGCCCCCTGTCCAGCCTGCGAGGTGAGAGACCTTGGTGTTGGACCCCAGCCAGCTCAGTGGGGTTCCTGCTCAGACACACGGCTGTAACGTAGGCCAGGGATGGAGCTGTAGAGAGATGACAGTGTGTGTGTGTGCTAGGATATGAATGTGAGTGTGTATCCTTCACCCTGGCAGACGAAGTGTTGGCAGAACATCCCAACCCACTCTGTCTCCGAGGGCCACAAAGTCCTGCTATCCTTCCTCACTCATTTGTTAACCTGCCTCTCTTCGATGCAGCGTCCTCGCTCACACGCTGGGAGAAGCTACTTTATATATGACCAGTGCCATTCAAAATCACCTCCCTACTTTAGTGCTGCCCTCTGGCCATCATGGCAATGAGACAACCCCAAAAAGGGAACAGTCAGATTTCAGTGTGTAATATGATTCACATGTTCTACAACTTTTAGCATCGATTTCATAGAACTACTACAAAGAGAAATGAAGCAGCAGCAGCAGCAGCAGCCTGACCAGCAGAGAGACACACAGGCAGTCGAGCTGCACGCTCTCAGGTGAGCTCAGTGAGATGCGCTGGCTCATGAGCTTAATAAACAACAAAACCAAGTGGATGTTTTCAAGATGGGTTAAATGCAGATTCAATTCATGTTTGGCATGCGGCTCTGTCATGAAGGCACTATTTTGTTAGATTCAGGGAAACGTGGTGCAAAATAATTAATTAAGTACATTTACTCAAGTACTTTACTAAGAAAAATTTCTGTCCAGAGCTCACTTGACTTCAGTATTTCCATTTCATGCTCCTTCATACTTCTGCTTTATGCATGTCAGAGGGAAAAATTACACTTTTTACTTATATTACATAATTCTACAGAATCAGATTTTACACACAAACATGACGCATTGTTATAGATTAAACTAGCCAGCAGCATAAAATAATAAAAAATTATAAAATAATTGAACTAGCTCAACCATAACCAACTACAACAGTGAAATGTTACTTAAATGTTCATCTAGAGCTGCTGATTAGACGATTAAACAATGAAATGATTAGTTGATCGACAAAATTATTTTGATGACCAAATGATAATTTTAGTAATTACATTTTTTAAGCAATAGTGTCAAACATTTGTTTCTGCTTGTTAAATGTTTGGATTTTAGGTGTTTCTTTGTCATACATGATAGTAAACCGAATACCTTTTAGGTTTTGGACTGTTGGTTGAATAACAAGACATCTGAAGGCATCACCTTGAGCTGTGGAAATTTAGAGCATGCATTTTTTACTACCGTCTGACATTTTATAGACAAAACAGTTAATTAATGAATCAAGAAAATAGTCAACAGATTAACTGATGAATGAATTCATGCATTTTGAGTACTTTTACTTAATGTTTACATTTTTAAAAATATTTCCTGATAATAATTACAAATTTCTAATTGAGTCAGGACTTGTAATGGAGCATTTTCAAGCTGCGGTATTTGTACTCTTACTTAAGTAAAGGGGCTTGAATACTTCTCAGCTGAGGTTAGAAAACAACTTCCAGCAGACAGTTAGTTTAAACAATTCAAGTCATATGTCAATTTTGAAAATGACTTTAAGACTCAGATAATAAATGTGAAAACATATGTCTGCCAATGTTAAAACTAATCCTACTCCTTTGGCAGTAATATTTCCAATTCTATGCTGCTAAAAAACAACCTACATATTAAGTTTCCCAAAATCACAAACCACAAATTTGCCTCAAGGAGCTTTAAAATGTGTACATCATACAATTTCTTCTATCCTTAAACCCTATTTTGAATAAGAGAAAACTTCCCCAAAAATCTTTTACAAGGACAAAAATAGAAGACACCTCCTCTAAGTAACCTCATCTGCCATTTCTCCCATCTGATTATTAATACTGTTGAACATTTAAAACGTTTTTTTTTTCTGCTCCAAACTTTTTGCAAAATCATCGATTTTTGTGTGGCATCATCTGAAGGGCACCTTCCCTGGACTTGAGTGAGTGATGGTGTCCTTGAGCTTGTGTGTGTTTGTGTCATACACATGGATTGGCATCTTTCCCCTTACTGCTGGCAACCCTTCAGCACGTTAGTGGAATGGACGGGGGTGCCACTGGAGAATGATAAAGTAGTCGCAAGACAGGTCAGTACATTCATTAACACCATAGCAATATTTGTTAATAAATACTGCTCAATTTGGCAAGGACTTGGAAAAATAGAATCTCATGTACGTCTGCATGTTGTTCAGAGGCCCTCCTCTTAAAGTACACGGTGGAGGGTTACCTTTTGCATTATTTTGATGGTTGAAAAAAACGTTGCTATTATTGAGGCATCTTTAAATAATACAAGCACAGTCATTTCAACAGAAATCTGCACGCTGGTTTCTGTGGATGGGCACTGAGGTCTCTGATTCATTAAGGTGTGTGGGTACAGTTTATGGGATTTCTAAAGGAGGCGTCCAAGAGCTTCACACAGTCACAAAGACAGCTCAGAGAGGCAGGAGCGAGGGCAGAAAGAGGGAGGGAGCAAAGGAGGAAGATAGAAAGAGTCAGGCTCTCGGACAGCAGGTGAGTGTGTGAAGGCAGGGGATGACAGATGCTTCTGTCAGCGTTCCAACAGTCGCCACTTTGTGGGAGCAGCGCAGATGCCTCCTCCCCCTCTCCCTCTCCCTCTCTCTCCATGCTTTCCTTCCCTTCTCATCCCTCCATCCCCCTCCACACACACCCCCTTCCTCTCGACAGGCTGTGATGTGGGGATAACAAGACAGGAGCAGTCCTCTCAGCAGTAAAGTGACCACACTGGCACAGTACTACATGTGGACGGGGGAGAGGGTGAGGTGATGGAGAGGTCCAGGCCTGGGCCCAAGGCTTGAGGAGGTCTCAGCAGCAGTGGGGGTGGGAGATATAAATGTGGGGGTCAGTGCGTGAGGACAGGGAAAGGGCTCTCTCTCAGAGCTGTGGGAACCAGCTGAGACATGGGGTCCGTGGCAGTCCTGCCTGTGAGGAAAGCAGATGTTTTCACTCAGGGGTGTGCCAAGTTTGCAGAGCAACCTTCAGCTGCTTGGAGGTCAGGTCTTTAATAAGGGGGCTGGGCACGGGACATTTTGGAGGCAAATGCTTCAACTTTGATACAACAACATATTAATTATGACGGTAGACCATAGGGCAGAGGGTTGTAGCGGAACATCCCACCCCACTGGTTTGGAGCCTCAATAAGGCTGACATTAGCCAAGGCTGGCTGGTAGATTTACTGCTGTCCCAGCACCAGCCCTCTTTTTCAACCAGACCTCACTGATGTAGAGGCAGCAGTTTGGACTGGTTTGAGCACAACTGTTATCCAAAAGCAACATGCATAAGAAACCAAACCTTTGTGTTTAAAGCTTCTAATCAATAATTTCATTCAACAATGGATCAAATGACTACATATAATGTGAATGGGGTCGCTAGTAGTAAGTGACTCTGCATTTCCACTCAGGTATATAAAGCTTTTAAGTGTGTTTCATTGTTTTGATTTTACCATTTCTAAACTTTATTGTTTCGATTAAGCATTGTTTTCACATGAAGCAGACAGCTGTTTTCAGCAAAAAGGATCAAAATAAACCCACTTTATGTTACCTGTCTAGCACCAAATGTGACCAAAAGAAAGTTTGTGGCTATATCTGGTGAACATAGCAGACCATTTAGTGACAACAAGCCAGATGAGTCCCTTGGTGGGTTGTTAGAAACCAAAAACAGAGCTAAAAGCAAAGACAATATTGGACTTCCATTCACCACGTGGCCAGAAACACAACTTGCTCTTGTATGTTGCTCTGTATCTGCTACATGTGTAAATAGGCAGCTGTTCACTAACATGATATTAAGAACAACTTTATAAGGTAATAATATGTCAACATTGTGTTTACAGCTTGTTACACAGCCCTCAAGAGCCCACAAAAGAAAATCAATTATTGCAGGTTTACACACACACACACACACACACACACACACACACACACACACACACTTTTGTTTTTACCTACTTTATTGTATTGTTTTGGTTTATCTGTGTACTCCAATTAAAATGGCTTTTACCAAACCCTCCATATAAATTGTGGGAACCAGTTCCAGCAAACAAGCTCACACAAGCCAACTGTAAGAAACCTGCGCTGCATGAAATGGCAGAGAGCCAAAATGAATGAATATCCATTGAAGAAAGTCAAACATCCAAAAGCCAAAGTAACCCTGATATTTATTCGGGAGATAAAAAGTGAGAGAATTTTGGGCTGATATTTCACAGGTGGTGAGAAAGAGGAGTCCAGCAGGGTGCTGTTGTTGCTCTGTTACTGCTTAATAAGTTAAGTAACTGTTTACTGTCACATTGTCCAAAAGTATTTGAATATGTTTTTTTTAAATTTGCCAACAGCGTCTAGCGTTCTACTGTTTTAGTGTGTTGATAAAGGACATTTTAAAAAGCTGCGAGGCTGCATGAAATAGGACAATTAGTTTCATCATGAAGCCACAATGATTACAAAAAAAGGGATCCGAAGACTTTATCACTTCCCAGCCCGATGAGTTAAGAAGGGAGTTTCACCTCATCTCAACCTTTGCATTGATTTTTGAGAGAGTGGGAGATCTGGGGATTACTTTGGAGAGCAGCAATGAAGACCTAGCTTATTGGGTCTTTTTTGTATTTGGCAAATGGGCTTGACAAAGATGGAGGAGACAAAATCTAGGGCTTACAGCTGCAGCACCCAATCGGGGGAACTTGAAAGCAGCGCTGGGATGGGAAGCTGGGAGAGAGGGTTCCTTATTTAGCAGTGGTGAATTTGGACAGGGGGCATGGGGAAATGCTTAAAGTAAACCACAGAGGCCGCAACAATCGTCAGGAATTGAGACGTTTTAAACCTTTAACGGGGGACTGTGATCAAAGCGGCAGCGGATCCTCACTTGAGTGTGAAAGCGGAACTGGAGGGAACAGAGGGGATTGTGGGGGATCACGGCAGGTTGAAAACGTAAAATCAGCACATTAGCTTTATAAGGGCGTCAGAATATAGGATGATTGGGGATCATTGGACCCATGGGGAACCAAAGACAATCCAGTATGTACCAGGCTGAGCGGAGGAAAAATGAGGCCACTGCTGACAGAAAAGCCTCCCTTATCAAAGATGCAGTTAGAGTGGGAATAATGTTGCTCAATTCCCATAGAAAATAACTGCCACCCTGTACTTTACTGCTGAGTCAAATTACAAATGAGCAGCTTTCATCATATCAAACTTTTCTCTCTAAAGTTCAGTTGCAAAGTCATTTACAACTCTGACCACCATTCCATCTCATCAGAGAGTGAGAGGGATGCCCACATAACAGTTCATCCTTAAACCCACATGCCATATTCTAAGATCTGATGCCTACCAGGTCCAGGTATGGACCTCTCGTCTCCTTCCCCTTTTTTAAAACCACCTCAAACAGAGCACAAATTAGTCAGGTTCTTCCCTCATCTTGCTGCAGCCTCTCCCAGTCGCAGGGCTAATTCAGAGGAGCATACGCCTTGAGTAGCAGGGGTTCTCGCTATGCTGAATTATAAATCAAAGAGCACTTACATGAAACCACTTGCTAATTACATGTTCACTTCGCTCCCCTTTCTCTGTACTATGTCACTTTATACTGGCTGTGATCACTGGGAGGTAGTGGAAGGTACAGAAACCCGTAACTGCCTTTGAGATATTAATGCCTAAGTAACCAGGCGAAGATGATAGCAATTATTTTCCCGTGATTAACAAGAGCTACATTGATGTTAATGCCCACCACTTTTTCACACTTTAGGCTCTGTCCTTGATGCGTTCTCCCCAGCTAATACACCCAGAATAGAGGCAAAAGGCATGGATAAAGATGCAGCTCTTGCGTCTCATCTCTTTTGTACCTTCAGCTTAAGATATTTTTATTCACAAAATCCCTCTTCCACTGTATTTGTGACTTCCTCATCCCTTTCATGTCCTCTGAGTGTCATTCTCCACCCCCACCCGTCTGCGAGGCAAACCAATTTATCACCAGCCAAAGGAGGGCCTTCACTTTGTCTGTTTTCGAGGCTCTCCCTCCACAAGCTGCTCTCCTAATGAAAGGGGGTGCTGCGTCCCGGCCAGTCCACAGAGACTTGAGGGGGCAAGAAGTCCAGTTCCAAGCCCAACTTGGGGAAGTAATTACCCCTCTGGTGGGCCGCTGAGAAGAGCTCCTCCAGTCAGCCACAGCAACTCACACACTGTGTGTGGACTTTCACGTATAGGCCCCCATCGTTAGGGAGGCCCCTGAAGCTGGATGTCATACGACCCGGACGAGGGTGATGCAAAGGGGTCGACTCAGCACGCCTTGGCCCGAGTAGCCAGTACTGGCGAAAGGATCGGAGCACCGGTGCCAAACTCAGCAGAGGAGAGGAGAAAATGGGGAGATGGAAGAGGAGGGGCTTTGACAGGAAGAGGAATGAACTGTCAGGAAGAGATAAATAACGAGAGGAAAGCGGGCAGCAGGTGACCCGCGGCAGGGCTGCCTCGTAGGGACAGTGACCGGCTGACCTCCGGGCTGGCTTTCACGGGGGCCACCCACTGGTCACCTACTTCTACGCTGTCACATCACACGGGAGGCTGGGGGTGGATACTAACATGACGGACTACAGAGAAGCAGAGATCATGATCACCAGCAGACGGCCTTTAAAAAAAGAAATCCAGTGTGGATGAGCTCTGGCCAGAGGAGGAGCTTTAGGTCAAGAAATTGGAGCACATCCGGACATTTTTTATTAAATTTGTAGCTCATATTTCACAAACCACTTTGACAGGCTTGTGAGGACCTTACTCACTACTTGCTAGTGGTGAATGTAAAGTACATTTACTCAAGTACTGTACTTAAGGTCAAATGAGTGTTTCCATTTTATACCACTTTTAGAAATTCTGAATTTTACGTACAAAACATATAATCAGCTTATGATGTTTTGTTATACATATACTCCCCGACAGTATATCAAATTAGCTTCAACTCAACCAACTACAACAGTAAAAGTCTGTTTACACATTAATGCACCAGAATTAATAATCCATAGTTAATTATTTAAGTACATTTTATATTCCAGTATTGCTACTTTTACTTAAGCAAATTATCTGAAAACCTCTCCCACAATTTACTCTTACTAATTTATTCTTTTAAAATTATCTTGTGACGGGACATTACTTTTTTATTGTTTTAAGATAACAGATTGAGCTCTTTTTCAATACAATTGTAACTTTACTCTCTCTTTCAAAAGATGCCAATATTCTCTACTTCGAGAGAAAATCAGAAATCCTCAACTGAAAAAGGACACAGACTTCATAAAAACGATAACCTGATGTTTCTGTAACAGAGAGTCCATGAATTTAAGAGCTAACTTATCCTGAAAAAACTCCCTCTAGCTGTTTTATTTCCCTCCATCTTCTGCTTTTTTCATCATGAATCAGTGTCTGAGTTTCTAATGTAATTTACTTCACTGAGATGCCTGGGATGCCCATCATTCTCTCTATCTGTTCCTGGTGGTATTGATCCTCCTCTCTTACCAATTTGAGATCTGCCTCCACAGGAGCTGTTGCATCCATATCTGCACCACTGGACCAAACCCAGGGTCCGTCCAGCCACAACAGCACTTCTTCACTTATGGTATCAAATGAATGGTATTCTGGACTTGACTCTGTAATCTCTAAACCATACTCAATTGCTGAATAAAATGAACTTCCAATTATGTGACATTCCACCATTAATATGGTATTTCATTAAATTTGCTTGAAAACTATGACATTGCAATGTTACTGTTATATGATATGTCACAGTCCCTTACAAAGCCAGATGTTCTGAATAAATGTTGACAAATGAAGTTTCTTTTTTGTGAGTATAAATGACTCAAGCTTCAAGTATTTTTTCTACATATAGTCAAAATTATTTTTGATACGTAATTTAAAATTTTTGGTTTTGGTCTTGTCATGAGATTTGTTAACAATAACAACAGTTTAGAATATCGCCTTTAATATCCTTTAATATCATGTATAAATGTCTCAGGTAAGTTTTATTTCTGAATATTGTCACTTTTATTGTTAATATTCATCCATGTTACTTCCTTTTATTTGGCAATAATGTTTAAAAACTTATTTTCACATAAAACCTTTCCTCACATTTGGGATGCCCTCCTATTTCTTCACTGTAAAAAGTGTTAACAAAGAAACAATTTGACTGACTAATTAAATTTGATGGGTCACAGTGAGTAATCTGACTTCCTGTTGGATCAATGCAAAAGGGATCTGGAGAGTTGTAGCGTTAGTTTGGCTCACATTCATAGTCTTGATTAGACTGTAGTTTGTGGTTTGAAGGGGAGCCCTGGGAAACAGTGGCTCACTACTGTAAGACAAGAGGACCCAGAAGAGAGAGTGTATATGTGAATGGGGCTCTGTGCACTCCTCCAAACACATCTTTGCCCAAGGCAGTCAAATGAACCCTATCCCATAATAGTCAGGGTTCTGCCCTGAGGAGAGGTGACAGCAGGCCAGGCTGGAGTCGTCATGGCGATGGCCCATGTGGAAAGTCGATACTTGGTAAGAAGGGGAATTGAGGGGAGGGAGCAGAGCAAGGGTTGAAGGAAGAGTGGATCAATTTTGCTGTTTGATCTTGCACAGGCTCTGAATAAATGTATATTTTAAGATGCCTTTCTCTCTCTCTCTCTCTCTCTGTGCAAACATTGACATTCTTCATGTTGATTCTTGACTTCTGTGGATAGAGACTTGATTTTATCCAACATCTTGGACTTGTTATTCCTGCAGCGGTTTTCCTGTACTTCTGCAGCCGGGCTAAGGTGACTGTGAATGGGCAGGGCACTGAAGGTTGTGGCTACGATACAGGCATGCTCCTTTTGGCCCGCTGCTGCACAAACACAGACAGCAGCTATTCTGGCCAACATCCACCACCGGCACCACCAGACACACACATGAACACACCTCATCATGGCGTCCACACCCAGCCAAAGTCATCTGGACCCACACGAGACAGCTATCAAATTCTCTACATCAGTGACTCCTTCACTGCTGACCACACAGTCATAGATACTCTAAAGCACATAGTTTTTTGTCTGAACTTTTTCTACCTACTTCTTGCTTTCTTGCCGTTGTAGCTCAAGACACACGCAGTAGAGAAGACAAACATTATTTCTTTATTCAAAGCTCACTGATGCAAGAGTGACGCAAAATGCTCCAATGCTTGGACAGCAGTGCCAAATACCAATGCACAAATGGTAAACAGTGTTGCGTTGGGTTGCGTTCGACTCCGGCGGTGCTATCAGACAAATTGTGTGAATGTTGATGTTACACCAAAATACAAAAGGCCTCTTGGCCTTTTCAGTATCAGTATGGATGATGTATGGAGGCTTTTGGTTGTATTACCTGTCAAATTAATAAAAAAAATCAATATCAGTGGTCAGGTGTTTCAGCTCACTTGAAAGGGTCACTGCAAGCCTAGATTTACTTTTGTACTTTTCTTGTCTGGGCATTAAAAGGTTTTTAGTTTTTAGTTCATAAAGACATTCATGGTCTATGGGTTTAAAATTCGACCCTACACAAAGTGCCATGGGTCTGGGAGGATTTGGCCCATTTACAGCCCTCTCTTACTCCTCCTCTTACTACATGGCCATCCATGCTACCTGCCTCCATCCCTGCAGTCTTTCTTGTCCTTGATCTGGTTTAAATAACAGACACTGCTGCCATAATTATGATTTTATCTCATTTAACATCACTGGATTAAAGTGTTTCAAGGTTGGCCAGATTGGAAATTAAGAGGGATTTGAGAGTGAATGAATAATGCCGACTGGACATTTGTCTAAATTATTTATTTTCTCAATGATATTAAAGCTATGTGGTGATTAGCAACTTAAATTTCTTGAGGGGGAGTTTTATTACGTTCTATTTAGGGTATGTAAAAGGAAAAATAAAACTGCTACTTGTCAGGCCATGCCTCTGTAATGTATGTTCAAAAGGCATATTTATTCCCTCATTGCTTTAGATGCATAAATTATGTAGTTGACTGGGTGTGAAACTGTTTTATTTTCTAAAAAGCATCACAAGTGCTGCAACACTGCAATGCAAGATCAAATGAAATTACATAAGTTAAAGGAACATGAGATCCCAACAGTGGCCATGACCATGGCTCCTCTGCTAAGATTGTTCAGTTTTTAAGGTTTTTTCATAAAATGATTAAATATTACTCCACCGCCCAGCATAGATGAGTTGTCTAAGTAAATAATACAAATATATAATAGAAAATTAAATATGTATGTTTAAATCATTCATTTTCTTACTTTAATGTGACATTAAAGGCACTGTCCAAAATCCCAAACTAATCAAAAGGGCAGCTTTAAAGGATGGAACCCAGCACGCCGAAATTGTTTGGCAAGTCCTTTAATATGTGGACTAACACTAACAACTAAATGGCCCTTGCGGTGAGACTCAACAGTCTTACTGTTGTAAGGTGAAGCTAATTGTAAGTATTTTATACACTATTTTATTTTTAATAAAACATCATATTTTATTTATATATATCTTGTGTTTTGTATGTAAAAATCTTTGTTTGTAAAGAAAGTCATTGTAAAATCAAAAGTAGTAGTTAAAAGGACACTATTTCTCTCTGAAATGTAGCAGAGTAGAAGGATAAAGTAGCATAAAATGGAAAAATTCAAGTTAAGTACAAGTACCTTATATCTTTTCATCTCTAAATCAAACTCCTCAAATATATTGGTGGATTTAACTCAAATTTATATGGTCACAAAAATTAAGGATTGTATCTTTAATCTGTATTTCACTTTGTCAGTAATAAGATCTCCAGAGAGTGTGTACACAGTGTGTGTGTGTGTGTGTGTGTTTTATACCACCAAAAGGCTTAAATCTCGTGGGCAATTGAATTTTAAAGCGAGGTAATAAAACTGAATGATCCGCACGTGGAGGAATATTTGACATACGGAGAGAACTGGGGTGCTTATGGGATTCCACTCTGTCAATATGGATCTTAATACCACTCAGACTTTCCATTTTATGTAGCCTCAATGTGTGTGTCTGAGTCCGTGTGCAGGCAAGTTTTTCCCCCTTTCTGGGAAGTACTCTTTACGAGTGTACTCTGTTTTGTATTCTACTGTTCACAGCTTAGCGTGTGTGTATGTCTGTGTATTTGTGTCTGTGTGTGTATGATCCTCATAGGAGCTGCAGTGGATCATAGTGTGCGACCTGTGCTGGGCCCTCGGCAGCATGACTGTGAGCTAATAACACAGTAGCTGGGCCTGCAGGACTGCCTGCGTGTCGGCCCGTGTGCACTGCGGTGCCGGCATGCTCCAGCTCTCCCCTGCCTGACCCGCTGACCTCGGCCTGAGCTAATGAGCAGGTAGGATGGCTGGGCTCGGGCCTTGCAGCAGCTGAGCTTTGCTCCGGGTTCCAGATGATGACATTCGTCCTCATCGCTGAAAGAATGTGAAGGAGGCAGCTCAGAGTGATTTTTTTACTCAGAATCACAGGAGGCTGCGAGTAAACATGCAAAACCACAAGAGCTAGCACACAGACACGCCGAGGACAACTGCATTAATAATTCACTAACATTAATTATGACATGGCCTGTATCTCAGTTTGGTGCCATTGCTGAGGGCATGTTAATGTGACTATGTCTGTGAGGACCACCCCTTCCTTTTCTTTCTCTCTCCATCCTCCCTTCATGGGACCAGCCACTGCTACCAGCCAGCCACAGCCACAGGGACCTAATTAACACAACATAAATGATGGGATGCTGATAAAGCAGTCACTGGTGTCATCGCAGGGCAAAACGCTGCTGCGCTGGCTTCCACTGGCCACACAGCAGACTGACGTGGCCAACTGTGTTTACTTGGTAGAGGAAGTCTGCTTGCAGAGATGTGGGAAAGAGCTGTGTGTGTGTGTTCATCTATATCTGGCCAATGCCACCTCAGTGAAGGTGTGATTAACTCAAGCCTGGCAGTTCATTGAGGCTGTGCTAATTACTGCTCCACACATTTTAATAATTTCACTGCAGACCCTCTATTCTTCCATCTTTAATATTTCATTGTAGGTTTTAGGTTGTATAATAGGTTTAAGGTAACAAGATATAACATGAGATTGCAAAACTAATGTAAATAATGTACTATAAAATAATATTAATAAATAATATATAATAAATAATATTTCTTTTTTTAAACAACATTCACATGTATTGATATATATATACACTACCGTTCAAAAGTTTGGGGTCACCCAAACAATTTTGTGTTTTCCATGAAAAGTCACACTTATTCACCACCATACGTTGTGAAATGAATAGAAAATAGAG
>JAVQJL010019487.1:0-17315 GCA_036024295.1 Nannoperca obscura | reverse complement strand
CAACAGACAAAGCAGCTCTTCTTCTTCTTGCATGAGTGTCGTCATGTTTGATTAGTTGTTTGTGTAAACGCCGATCTACTGCGCATGCGCATTTACACGGCGATCTACTGCGCATGTGTCGAACGCGTCTGCCGAGCGTGCTCTAAAAAGTATAATTTGAAATGCTCCGTGTACGCGAGGTCCGCGACCGCGCACGAACGCGTCCGTTCTGGAGTATAATCCAGGCCTTAGGATCGCCAAGCAGAGCAGTTTGCTTCTGTTTAGTGGTTGAGTTGCAGGTCCTTCTAAATACCCAGATCACCTTTTGTTTATGAAGAGCTTTTTCCCCTTCCACAGGGTTTTTGATGATGATATTATTGCTTTAAATGATGTGTTGTTCTTCATCTATTGGTATAAGTATGTGCTTTTAGTCTCCCACCTGGGATAAAATAATATTTTCAGTTGGTCAGGTTAAATAAGAGTACTTTTAAAATGTGTTACTATAGCAACCTACAGATGAGCTTGTGGGTAATGAACCTAGATATACACAAGTTGTGGGATCTTAATTAGTTCTGTCCCTTGGGGATTGAAAAAAAGGAGGTGGCAGCTTTACACTACCTGTTTCCTATGTGATGTGCAGACAAGATTTCAACGTTGTAATATCAGGCTTCTAGTTGAAGATCAAGAAGTGATGAGTCACCTCAAATCAAATACACCAAAGTGTTTCAATGTTTTAGACTATGCTAATTTTTTACCAAAAAGCAGTGTTTGTCTCATTAAAATGCTTAGGAAAATAACATTTGGTTTCAGTACCTCTTTTTTTGGTTGTTTTTCTTTGGTGGCCTCAATAAGTCCATTGTGTGTATTTGTGTCTGTCTCTGTAGAGCAAATTTAAAAGACAAGGGAGGGTGTTATCATTTGGATAAATGTCAAATATTCAACACTTGTGGCCACATTCCTCCCCTTCTATCTCTGTATCTCTGTCCCCCTTTATCCCTCTCAATTCTCATTAGCAGTCTCCTCTCTTCTTCCCCCATCACTCCATCCCTCCTCATTTCTTAGTCAGAAAGGGCTTTGCAAGGCAGAAGGTCACAGAAATGTCTCTTACATACACACAATCTCGCTCTCTCTCTAGGTCTCTCCCCGTTTTTTTTCTCACACATTCACACTCTTTCTGCTCTCTCTCACATGTGAATGCATACATTATTAAACATCTCTTTCTCTTCCCCATTGGTCTCTCTTCCTCTCACTATCTTTCTTCCTCTGAATACAGTACATATATTATTCTTTTTGGTCAGGCTCCCTAGGCTGATATGATACAAGAGGTGACAGATTTTGGGTTGTGACCTAATACGGCAAAGGTAGAGTCAATACCCAGAGGACAGAAGAAAGCAACACTTTCATGTAGGTGCCTTTGAGCAAGGCACTCCACATCTGCATTGTAAGTAGGCTACAGCCTCCTGGTTTCACAATACATCCAATCACTATCTCGAATTTCCTCACCTATAACTGCACTTTTGAATCTCAAGCACATGGCAACAAACTTTGCATTTCTTTAATTGAGAACAGTAAGTAGTAGAGTACTTTGAGGGTAAAAAGGGGCTGGTCTTTGTCTCCTTTGGTTGGTGCTTAAAAGGTGGTTAAATCATCTGCAGAAGTTCAGTGTCATGTAGCGCAAGATGTTTTTATCCCAAGTATGTGAAATGTAATTTAGTTTTCTCTGGTATGCTAGCACCATGATAATATGCATTGTTCCTTCATCAAATAACCAAGGAACTAGTGAAAATGTGGAGGCAGGTTGGAGAAATCACCTGTTATATAGCCCCACTGCTAAATACATAGGGCCTCAACTAGCTCCAGTAAGAAAAAATGGGGCGCACCTTTTCGCATTGTTCAGTTTTATTTTAGTTTATTAGTTATTAAAGGGATTATTATATATTATATATCTTCAGCAGTTTCTACTATGGGTTATAGGGATTCGAAAACATTTCATCTACACCATGATCCATCCTACATCCACTAATATAATTTATTGTATAATTACAAAAATATTTACAGTTAGTCAGAGCTCATCGTACATAATTTGACAATCTGTGATGCAAATTTTAAACCTTCTAATCCATCAGTATTGACTGCCACAATGGACACATTGACATTGTGTATATTTGTAAAGACCTTGTAAGACATCTGGCTTTCACACATTTTCTTAACTGTACAACACAAGGGTTGTCAGGAGACTTCCAGTCTGTATTAAAGAAGCTAAGACACACAGCTAACGGGTGCATAACACTGTAAAGGCTCTAAAATCTTTACTCAAGTTTCAATTTTCAAAGGAATATTTTTTAGCATTAGAAACTACTTTTGAATTTTGACGTACTTGACATTGGTTTTTTTTCTGAGTTTGCTTGGATTGCAGTGTAACAAGTGGAATCACACCTGTCTGGCAGGCGGAGAGAAGGGTAATTGTACTGTGGTCCGAAAAACATTTAGAGTGAGTGACAGAAAAAAGAAGGAGAGGTAGGCAGAGGTGTATAGCTGTGTTATAGCCACAAAGGACAACAAGAGAGAGGCAGAATCAATAGTCCTACTCTGTGTTTGCACCCACTAAGACATCAACGACGTGACCCCACCATAACCATAGAGATTAGTTGTCACACACTTGTCAACTCTGCACTCCCTCTGTACAATGATGACTGATTGGGATACGGTGTGTTTGCGTTTGTCTGTACTGCCTTTCATGCCTTTTTGAAATGGTTTGACTCGTCAACAATGATGTTTTTGTTGGCAACTACCTTTTCATTTGAAATCTATATTACACTTTTGGAGGAATCAAAGGCATGAATCACCATCTTAAACTCCACCTCTGTGATCACGAGATGTCTTACGTCAAACGACTTTCGGTCCTGTATCTTAACTCATCTGCCCCACACATACTGTAGGTTGATTCCTGATATTGTAAAACTTTAATGTATGTCAAGTCAGAGCTTACATGCCAAAATAATTTCAAATAAAAACATTTCACGTGAGTTTGCTGGCTTTATAGCGTTTTTGGTTTCATGAATGAAATGGGTTATGATCTTCATAAGACATTTCTCAGCAATCGGTTTCTCCATTACATGTACCGCAAAGTAGTGAAACAGAATTTATGGTATTAATGATATGGCATTCTAAGTTTGTTCCAAGAACAACAGAATCCATTTATATGGTGCAACATCTCATTGCAACCCTTTGTGAGCAGTTCAATCAAAAAGGAATGTCCCCCTCTTTCTTTGGCTTAAAAGAATAAAACAGTATTTCACAAGAAAGAAGCAAAGATTATAGAAAAAGTATAAAAAATAAACATAATGTTAGGAGAATTCATTATTTTGTTTTCTAGTTAAACACCTCAAAACTCCCTAGATTCATCTCTGGGCACCCTGTAGGGTTCCTCGCCCTCAGGTTGGGAACCACTTGAGTAGAGCTTTAAGGCACCAACCATGAACCGATCCTTATTACATATTTATTTAATCTCTCTCTTCTCTCATTCCCTGTCATCTCTCTGCTGTTGATGTCGCCAGTCAAACTCAGACCGGGGCACATGTGGAGCACGGCGTTAGATCAGCCAGAGAACAGCAGTCGTGCTTGCATTAGCTGATTAGCGTCACCTGCTTCATTCGTGCATCACTATCACCTGCACGTTCTTCATATGTTTGACTACGAGCTACAGTAACATATTCATGCAGGGGACACTTCACCTGACACTTCTCATTATTCTCCTCATACACTCATGCCAATGCTATTTGTTGATGCAGCTCCCTCTACAACCCGACCTCCTGTACCAAATCTTAAGTATAGTTGATTTAATCCAACAAACATTTAATGTTCATGCATTTTTAGTGAGGAGGAATTAGTTCTCCTAATTACTTGCCCCTCTGAATCTTTAAAAGCTCTCTTAAGGAGCTGTCCGACAGAGCTTTTGCTGCAATTCTACCTGTTTAATTGGATAAATGGTCAATTTATTGATGTATCTTACTGGAAAACAGATAACATCACCTGATTTTGTGGATTACAGCCCTCTTTTGTATGTTATTTGAAGCAGATGAATAGTCTGTAATCTATCCTGTCTTGTTCCATTTTACAGTATATCTATAAAATCTATCTATCTATCTATAAAATGGTTTTAATACGGTGACCCACAAGTTCTTCTTCCTGTTATAATCTACAAACAGATTTCCTTCTGCAATTTCTTTGCTGTGTTTACAAACTCTGCCTAAACCCCTAAATTTCATCTCCTAAACAACCGTGCTCTGAAAAACAGCCTCTTCTCTCTCTACGGCTGTGTGTGCACTCATATTTTTGTTTGTGTGTGCGTGAACACGTGCATGTGTGCGTTATCACCAGCAGAGTACTGAAGTTAATTGGCGTCAGCTGAGAGGAGAAGCAAGACAATAGCTTTAAAGACACACACACACTGTCAGAAAAACTCCCATAGAGACATACACCACACACTTTACTCAAAAATAGACACACATAAACCCACACAAACACACACAGCGTAGCTTGGCTGAATCCAAACACTGAAGCGTATTGTTGTGTCTTTATTTAGACACATGGCTTACATGGGCCTCAACGGTACCTGATAACAATGTCTCTCTGAGTGTGTATGTGGGTTTATAGGAGTGTTTAGGTCACTAGGGTAATACGGGGGCCATCAAACGGGGTTTGTGGTTAAATGGCCATGGTGCATTGCAAGATCATTTTAACACCCAATTATATTTTTACCTGCCAATCTTGTAGAAAAGTAGAAGTGGACTGCCTGCTGATAGCGTTAGAAAAACTGACAGAGCCAACAGCGACCACAACAGCACACACATTTTCCAAAATTTGTGCTGGTTCGGCTTCCCCTTTAGTCTCTTTCATATACTCTGATTCTTCCCTAATGTTTCCTGACTTCCCTTATCTGTCCTTCTTTTTATTGACTATCACTCCATCCCCTCTTCTGTATTTTTTCTCTCCAAATCTCTCTCTCTCTCTCTCTCTCTCTCTCACTCACACACACACACACACCCAGATCCATATTTTAGCAATAAAAGAAGAAGAAATAATGCATGTTGTCGTTTTTGCATGTTTTTGTGTGTGTGTGTGTGTGTGTGTGTGTGTGTGAGAGAGAGAGAGAGAGAGAGAGAGAGAGAGAGAGAGAGAGAGAGAGAGAGAGAGAGAGAGAGATGGTTGGAGAGGTTTCATCTCTGTGAAGCCCAGACGTGCTCAAGCACCTGTACTCAGAAACCAATTCTACACACACACACACACACCCATTCTAATCCAGCACCACTGCCTCTTAGGCACTCCTTAGTGAAAAGAGAGAGAAGGAGAGACAGCAGGAGAGTGAGTAAGAAGTGAATTCAGAGTTGAAGTGTTTTGTCTGGGTTTTCTCCAGCGGGCTCTCCAACACACACACACACACATAGATTCATTCACATGCAGTTGTACACTCTCTCTCTCTCTTTCTCTCATGCACACACACACGCACACCCCAAAGTCTTCCGGTGGAAATTACTTTCAGATTGTTTCCTCACAAAAACATTTTCACCGGCAGAAAAACAAACAGTGCATTTATCAGGGTATCAGATAGCCAAGGCAGAGATAGATTTCACTTACAATAGCCATGTACATTTAGTACATTTTAGTACTGCGTATTTGCAGAAACAATGCATTTTCTTTTCAGCTTGGCCTCTTTTTTTTGTGGTGCATTGGAAATCTGACACTGTATCCAACCTTAGATCAAGACAAAGGTACATGGGAATGATACTCACAACAATGTTTTTGGGGCTTTTGTAGCTCTGCTGAGTTCTCGGTTCATCCCGAAGATGTGAATTTTGAAACACTGCAGACATGTAGAGGCAGAGTTCAGCACAGCAAAGTAACTAGTTCACTGAAAGCCTGTACTTCTTTTTGCTTTTATTTATATATCCTTTGCAAACAAAAACTGAAACTCAGGCAAACATCATGTACATGTTGGTTATCTTGCCTCGACAGTGGCCTTGACAGTGGTAAATTCATTTAACTGTCAAGTAGTTACAGTACAAGAACTTGTGAAAAGTCCCTTGGCTGCTCTCCCTGTCTCTGTCCAGAGTGCTGATCACGGGTCTGTCAGCAGTGCAGGAGCTGTCCGAGGTGCTAGCCCTTGTTGGTGCCAGCAGGCAGGAATGCCACTGCTGGGAGTTCATGTCCAATACAAACATTCAGTCAATCTGCTTGTCATTGCTTCCCACCCTTTTTTTCCTCGCCTCAGAACAGTGTGTCTTTTAATCACAGATTGCTCAATCTTGGAATCGACTACACCAGATAACGCCAGTGAAGCCAGTCCATCTAGCTTGTCCCTCCTTATGTGAGTGATAATTAGCTTCTGTTAAACTGTTCAGTATGGTCCTCTGTTTCTGATTTGTTTCCTTGCACCTGTGTGTCCACAGTCGTTTTTGCTCCTGCCCTGTTGCCAGTGGTGTTTTGTTACGTTTGTTATGTATTAGTTGCCCTGCTGAGTCACATATAAAGAGACTTTAACCTGTGCCAAGCCTCTTTGTCATCTCTGCAATTGGGCACTACCCACACAGTGTTGCAGCCTGCTCTTTTTTCCATCAGTGCCCTGCTCCACATTTACACTACATTTCAAAGCAGACATTTTGTAATGCTAACAGGCAAAAAGCCAAACCCATGAGTGATTGAGTGAACTCCACCAGCAAATACCTGCTTGGCATCGATAAACCGTGGACCTGCAGAAACCTCATAGTTTCATTACTGATTTTCCAATGTCTTAAACTATTTTCAGGCGAAACCTTTTATCTTTCCTTTCTTTCAACTGTAATTGACAGCTGAGGTTGTCTCCTACATAAACTAATCATTTGTGAACTGAAAAATAAATGACTCCCTTCTATCCCTTTCCTTCTCTCGGCCTAGATAACAGCCTTCTTCTACACTACATTTGAACTCTCCTTACCATTTGTGTCTTGAGGGAAGATTTCTGCCTGTTTGCATTTACACAAGAGTCAAATCACTCCTCATATTCTGCATTTATCCCAAGAGAGTGCACTGAAAAAAAAAAAAAAACCCTGTGCGGCACATCCAAAATGTAAGATATTGTGTCATGCACACACTACAGACTTGACAGTTAAAATCTATGCAGATACATAAAAACACACATTATAATTTATTACTTAACTCATAACGATACTAAGAAGTCATACTTTCTGATGCATTTTGACTGGTAAAGTGACTTGATTTGACATGCAGTGCATCGAGTCAGATCAACTATCTTCATCGATCAGGAAAAACAGCCTGAGGGTAGAGCTTCTTGCACCTGGAGGTTTGAGCGCTAATCCTACAATACAAATAACTGAGACGCAGGAAATCTGACCAGGACGGTCTGAGTCTTCACAGGGTAATGTAGATGAGTGCAACCATGAGAACAGTCTTGTTCCGAACAGTGTTGAGCGCGGCTGTGGAAGGGTGTGGTGTTTTGATGTTGGAACTTTCTGTTTAGCCACATGTATCATGGGCCTAATTTAACAAATTGTCTTTGGCAGGACAAACTGTCTTCACAACCCCACTGACATTACTGGCCTCAAACCATTAAAGCACATTTGCTACACACATGCACAGACAGAAAGTAACTGTGTAAATGTCCCTACCATCTTCCATCTGTTGCTACACTTCTAATTTGCATCCATATATATGACCTTATACATAACATATCCAGCAGTGCAGATGTACAAAGCATACACAGTAATGCACTAATTACCTCTGAAACAAACACCCACAATGGCTTTTTACTTTAAATGTTTCCCTTGCAGATATTAAGTTTTGATTAGCTCATAAAACCTTGCAATTTTATAATGGTAAATAATTAGCTTTGCTGAACCAGCTTTGTGGAATTTGTATTTAGTTTAATTTTGACTAAAGATTGAGGTGTCTGTTATAAACCAATTAGCTCTTTCTGTTTGAGAATTGTTTCTGAAGTTGAGTGATATCTTTCAGTAAATATCGGCAGAACAAAATAGGTCTTTTCACTCTTCTTGTGGCATCCCTGCTCTGGCTCTCTGAGAGCCATAGAACTGACTTTCTCATTTATTGTAAAGCTATACACAGCGTTGTCTGTGAGGCCCTTAAAACACCCCTGGGACTTTTTGTAATGTATCTGGGTCTTGGTCATTCCTCTTTTTGTTATTGTGGCCAGGGTTGTGGAACAACTTTAAATATATAAAGTCACTTGCTTGTTTGTTCTTTGTAAACAGTTCCGACAGAAGTTGTACTCCAGAAATGGCCACTGTAATTGAGTATTGTGAAATGAAGGCCTGTTAGACCTATTGTTAGCAGTGAAATCATCATAACAGCTTTTTTAAATGCGTTCTTCCCAAAGAAACCAGGTTTTTGTGACTCACTTCTAAACATGTGTAATAAATGACGTCATGGTATAATTTCTTGCCACTCATAACAAGATTACTCACCAGTACTCACCAGTAAGACATGAGGAGAGCATGTGAGTACAAAATAACTCTTTAGTGTTATTGTCCTTGTCTTGTCAATCTGCAAGCATTTGCTTTTTGAGTTACATGGTTAAAGTTTATGTGCATGTTTGTATTGAAAACAGCCTAATGATGGTGAAGCACAATTCTAAGCCCAATATCCACTAACGGAAAGCTTCAGTTTGCTGCAGCTTGTTACTTTCACTCTGTTTGGGTCCTAGACAGAAAAAGTTGAAGAGGCTCTCGTCTCAAATTCGGCTCTGCTTACAGAATGATAACTACACATACACACGCCAAAGGCTGAGCTAGAACAATATACTGACTGCAAGATTGTGTCCTGTTTGTGTGTTTGTGTGTGTGTGTGTGTTTGTGTGGTACAGCATTTGTGTGTCTGAGGTATTACTGCAGACATGCTTGGGAGGTTTTCATCTGCTGAAGTCTGTTGCCTAAATCCTGCAAAGAGAGAGTGAGGAGGGGAGAAAACGAGAAGGTGAAGCGGAGAAAGCCGACGGGAAAGTGAAGAAGAGAGCTGCGGAGAGAGGTGTTTTTAGCAGAATTAGATTGTTCCTGAGTGTGAGTCAGGCTCTCTGCTTCAGCCTAATGGTGATGGATGGTCCACCGCTTTGAAACAATGGAACACACATAGATGTACAGCACAGTGAGGCATGCACACACACACTCTCACAATGAACACGTTTACAACCAACCATCTTTGTGTTGGGATTGTGCTACCTGATAAGGTTCTTAGAATTGGTTCATTCATTGGTCAGAATTGATGAAATGAAGACATGAAGCAAGAAATTTGAGGCAAATTGTTTATGGAATAAGGAAATCCTGAAACACTTAGCACCCACAGCATCTCAACAGTATAGTAACCAAAAAACACCCATTGGATCAAATTGAGTTTGTTATAGGGTTGTTTGTGGAATGGTCGAGGAAAAGCAGGAAACTTGGATTCCCAAAGCCCTTCTCTGAAAACAAGGGAAGAAAACATGTTGTACAGAACAGCGCTTAACATGACAGCTGAGCAATGAGACTCCCGAGATTAATCAAAATGAGGATTATGTGTTCCCAACAAATGTCAATGTTATATTTTCAAGTTGTTCTCAAACATCACACAAGGTAATGAAGACATTTAATGAAAAATACATGAGTGATACACACTGCCACAACCTACATCCTGTCTCTAAACTTCACTAAAGTCAGTTTAGGAAACATACTGTAAGTCAGATGTTTGTGTTGCATCACCCAAAGCTAACCTAAATGTCAATAGACAAGGAGTTTTTCTTCTAAAATATGGAGTACAGACTCAGAAATTAGATTTGTAAGACAGAATTTCCAGCACTTTGTGGAGTAATTGTTCAGTCACTAGTATTGATCAAAACTAGTGTTAGAGTTAGTGTTGAATGGATAAGACGTTCTATTGGATACCAGGCTGAAAAGCAACATGCACCGTTTAAGACTTTGCTATGTGTGAAATACTGTTCACCAGTATAAATGTTTCAAGTTAATTTAGTCAATTTGATAAGAAGAGTAAGTGGAGTGGATTTATCTAATATTGAAATCACAAGATTTCCAGACGAATGAAAAGGAAAGCTCCTATATGGTGTGTGTGTGTGTGTGTGTGTGTGTGTGTGTGTGTGTGTGTTGTGAGAGAGAAATGGAGAGAAACAAGGAGCTTATCTCTATTCCTGCAAGGAATGGTAATTTGGGTATCCAGTTATGAATTATAAAATAATACATTTCATATATTACTGTTGGGAAATATGAAGGGATTGGTTACATTGAAATTAATTTTCCAAAGCAGTTGCCTTCTCCTGTAAATAAGAGGCAGCTGCTCTCTATTCCCTCAATAAATCTCAAGAATTATCACATTGTGGATCCATCAAAATGGTTGGTTTATGATAAAAACATTGAATAGGTTTTATTTCTTTCAATGTTCAAATGAAAAAGACTTTTCTTGGAGCGTCTCACAAAGGTTAGATGTTCCTGGTTTCATTGTCTACTTTCTTTTCTGCTCAGGGGAAATATCACTTCTGTACCTAATCATTCAATAATTGTACATAATGATATGAAACACATTTATTTAATTAAATTTCTTTCCCAAGACAATGTTTAATATAAAATATAAAGTTCAAAGTAAAATTTCAAAGTTGAGATATTATATTATAAAGACATTCCTTAAATTAATAGTTCTTCCAGTCCCCAAGGCAGGTGGTGTGCGTGTGTGTGTGTTAATATGCATTTTATGATATGTATACATATATTTGTGTATGCGAGTAAATGACCAAGGTTTTGTCTCATAGCTTACCAATAACCTACAGTGGAGACTCTATTAAAGCTTTTGATGAAAAGAACTCACAGTGAAGGCCATGACAAGGCTGCCTGGAGTGCTGCTTCACACCAGGCTGTAAGGTTTAGATATTGTTAACCCACTAACAGCAACATAAAAAAAAACCTTGTTCCTCAGTAAGTGCACAGTAACTTCCTGCTAAATTGTTCTCAGCTAAACCAACCTTTGGTAAAAAGTTGGACGCCAGTCAATCCCAAGAGCAGAGAGCTCAAATTGGACAATTCAAACAATTGGATCCTTTAACAGTATCTCCGCTGTATTGCAGTCAGACATCTGGAAGCAAAGCTTTCTTCCCTAGCTGTCACAGGCCCTGAAACAGAGAAATCCCAAACTCTTAATGCCTACAATTGAAGTCAATATTTAGTGGTAACATTGACATTGGATAACAACATATAGTTTGTCCTTTGGCATGTACATTGTGATTAGTTTCACAAAGGAACAGTGTTGTGAAATCAGCAAACTAAATGCAAACCGAAATGAAGACAACAGAGTGTGCTGTCCCAATCATTTTCACACAGTCAGCACAAAATAATTCTGCAAAAGACCTTATGAAAGGTATACATGAAAAGTAACTGGCCATGGCCTTTTATTGAACTTATAAATGGGAATAAAAGTGACATAAGTTATTACTTTGGTCTGAAGAGGTCGTATTTCCCTCCAAAATGCAAAAATGACCCTATTTGACTGCATCACCATGCAGTTCCTTTTGAACGTTCTAAACATATTTTAAAAATGCTGTGGCATGAGGCTGAAAGCAGAGCTTCCCAAGACTGTATCTGTTGCAAGTCCCTCAGTAAGTTTTTACTTGCTTGTCATTCTGTGATAGCCACAATGAGTAGGAGAGCAGAAGTGGAGATAATTGTAGAGCTAACAACAAGAAAGTAAAATATATTAAAGGAAACATTTTGGATATTAGTCACAGGTTGCCACTTCACCTGAGATAGGTTGTGAAGTAAACATATTTTAATACTTGAACAGAACTTTTGTCTCATGGCACCAACTATAAAGACTATTTTCACTGTCGTGAGTCATGTTGCTATTGTGGGAGTCTTTATTTCTACATGAGATGAAATATGTATGAATGTGAGCAAAGCTGAAGAAGCTGGGTGTTAATCGTGTTCGCTACATAACTTTTTATCTGTCTGAAATGAAATATACTTTGCAGAACTTTCATATGGAGCAAGACTTAACTTTGTAACAGCTGGGATCGCTTACTTTGATTCCTTGTTTGTTTGTTTTTCCTTTCTCAATTTCATTTAGTCTTAATGTTTCATCAGCATTAACCTAATTTGTCATTGGTGTGATTAGATATATATCACACTTTATATTATGTTTTTATGTATTAAAAGTCCAACAGAATGTGTGCGTCTGTTGGTCCTTTCTCCCTCTCAGGCACATTTCTCAGACATTTGTGAAAAGCAATAGGCCTACTGTGTGTCAGTGGACACTATCAGTGTCCTAGCTTCCACAGATGCTAGCACTGGCTGGTGTCCTGTCTGACACAGTGTTTCCACCTGGCAGTGGATGCAGGTGCTGTCTTGGCTTCTCTAGACGTTGGCTGAAAGTCCCCACTCCCATATAATTTTTCTCCATCTGTTTCCTTATCTCATTGTCATTGTCTTGATTGTCTGTTTGGTTGATTTGAATCTAATCTTTTAAGGTTTACTTGGGATCTTTTCTTGTCCTCTCTGAGGTGAATTGGATATTATTTTGCTTCATTGTATTAGTGTTGATGCACTCTGTTGCCTGAACCTGTCCTATGATGGATTTTTGATTAGTTAGATGTACTCTAGTTGGCTCTTTTGTTGATTATGTAGGGACTGTGTTGGTGGTAGCACACTGCAGTATAAAAACCTAGCTAAAATAAGGTATAAATGGTTGGTTTTTCAATGGCAGACTTTACCTACCAGACATTCAATCTGAAAATTCCAAATGATCCTGCTTCCCGCTTCTATTAATTTATGGAAAATCACAAACCAGTGTAAACCAGCTTCCTGTGCTGTAAATCCTGACAACATGACTTGCCCTTTGTGAGATGATATTATCTCAAATCCACTCTTCCGTCCCTCTCAAAAAGGCTTTAATTGAAATACAATTTTCGAAACTGTCGATAGGCAGCTCAGGCAAGCCATGCAAAATTCAGAGTATGGGGTAAATGCCGGTTGTGATGCTACAGTATCTAAATTAACCCTTTAAAGGGGACGTCATGTTCAGTACATGTTGATTACCAACGTCTCTTTCAATTTCTCTCTACAACTCGTTTTCTGTTTCACTTGTGTCTTTATTGATCTAACCCGGCCGTAGGGTCTGCTAAGTAGATGTCGTCACAGAGTGCAACCTGCGACACACAAACACGTACACAGACGCACAGAGGCACAGAGACAGATACATGCAAAGTGGTCTTTCTATGAGCCATTTTGCCTGAGGCTATGTGACGTGCCACCTGCGTGTGTATATCTGTGTGTCTGTGTGTGTGTTCTGCCCTTTGCAAATGTATGTCTTGTGATTAATTTCTGTCATTCATCCCCGTATTCCCAAAACTCATTCTCTGCGTCTGGCTTTTTATCTCCCTCTCCGTCTCTCCCTCTCACTGTTTCTCCCTCTATTTCGCACTCATTTGCTCTCGTCAGTACCTCAGATTCTCCCTGACATTTTTCCCATAATCCTCCAGTACCAGGAAGTTAAGCCCTGCAGAGGCCAGACTGACATTTAGGAACTGCTCTCTAAGCAAGATAGTTGAACTGCGGACTTTTACATACAGAGGCGCACACACATTAAAGCAGACACACGGACGGATACACCCTTGTATATACATGCACCCACATATTCATGTATTCACACACAAACCCTCCCCACAGCACACATACACATACATGTAGAAGTAGTTATTCCTAGAACCACATAAGAAAACACATGCTTAAGGGAATGTGAGAAGAATTCCAAGAATTGGAAGTGATATTTACACTGTCCAAGTCACAAACAAAGACAAGATATTGTCAATATTCAAATGTCAAATGTCAAATCTATTTACAATATAAACTACAAAGGACACCTTTAAGCTAAAGCAGTCTGGGCATTTTCTTTTGCAAATTACAGTTGACAAAAGTCATCAATTGTACAGCACTTCAATTTAGCAATCTGTTAGCGATCCTTTGCCAAAAGTAAAATAGGTTAGTGTGATTTTCAAATAGCCACAGTTTGAGTTCATGCTATGACATTATGAGTATTAATGTTTATTGACGTTTGTTTATGTATATTCATCCTTGTGACCCGAGTTTGACGTAAGATTATAATCATAACAAATTAGTGGAACAACTATTTATCTTAGATTTATGGCTGCCTATGAATATATGTCATTGCTGCCTCTTTAAATGATTCCCCGTTTAAGATCCAAATTCCATGACTACCCAGAATATTTGAAATAACTATCAATAAAATATAAAATATCGAAGTTTGAATGTAATATGTTGTCTAATATTCATTCCTGCATGCTTGTCATGTGTCATGTCTTTAGAGTCACTTCATGTATTGGTTTCACACTTGGATTCTGCAAAACACAAAAACATCTCTTCTAGTTTACTAGTAATTATAGTTAATTATGCACAATTTGTGGGGCCAGTGCAAATACTGTTTTCCATTTCATGTATTTTACTGACCTTTAAATTGGCAATAATATCAAAACACAACTCCCTCAGTGAGTCTCTTGTGAGCAAATCGAATGTGCTGTCAGTTCAAATGCAGGTTCCATGTTTTTGCCATTTAGGTTCACAAATTAGAGACTTTTCCTTCTACAAATGAATGGCATGCACGTCCTGTTAAAAGGAGAAGTGGACTCTCAAGATTACTACTTCAATTTTGAGAAAATCCCAGTGACTTTAAGGCTGTGTCGACTATGCCTGTGCTGTCATCATATACGTGCTTTAAACTACTCTAAAGTGCTGACACAGAGGGTAAATAAACCAGGAGAAAGAAAAGAGAAGAAATGAGATGAAACATGGAGGAAATGTGCAGAAGTGAATGGGCAGAAGTGAACACACATAGTAAAGATGAATGATTGGTTTGAAAAGTAGGATAGGGGAGGATACAGAATAAAGAACAGCAGCAGATAGGAGGAGAGAGTGAAGAAAGCTCGAGATGAACGAAGAGAGTTGGATAAAATGTCTCTACAGAAGATAACTGTTGGTATCAGCTAATTAATTCTCAAATTCTATGAGCTTGAAAATGATATTTTCTGCTTAAAACTATTTGCAAAATGTGATTTAACTCCATTATTATTTTATTCCTACAGCTCTCTTTAAAAATATGGAAAATTTGCAGCTTTTGGAACGAGCTTTACTGGGTCAGATTTTCTTGGGCATTTTGCCTCTGTTCTCTAAATCTTTTGAAATGTCTGTCCTCCCTCTCCCTCTCAATCCATCCATTCATCCATCCTTCCAAAATCCCCTCAGCTTTTTAGTTTTACCCTTAAAGGCTTATTAGCGCTCCTCCTGTGTGTGTACATGTCTGGCTGTCTGTCTCTCATGCACTCAATCCTGTCTCCTCTCCTTTCTCATCCCTCACTATCTCCCTCCCCATCTCCTGCACCAGCACCCCCTTCCTCCCCCAATAACAGCCTCTGGCCATGAAAAGTTTTTCAGATGTGAGTTGGCAGACCTTGTGTGGTTTCTCTGTGTGTGTGTGTGTGTGTGAGAGAGAGCGCATGTGAGTGTGTGTGTGTATGTTGGCAGACCTTGAGACCTGTCAGTGTCTCACTGTGTCAAACGAGGACCCTGGCATCCTGCCGAACCCTCATCTCCACTTTCTCTCTCTCACACACACACACTCACACACACACACACACAATCATGCAAACTCACCGACAGTTAACAAATCCCAGTACAGTGGCCTAAACTGGGCACAGATCAGAGAGTTGCAAACTAGTTGCTAACTACCCTGCAGATATTGTTTTATCAGACAGGCGGTGTTGGCCCTAAAAAGCAAGTTTGCTGCCTGGCACTTGATTGGATGCACCACACATGTCTGCCATAACTGCCTGGAAGACACGCCAGTCTGCCTTCAACAAGTTAACTTGTTGCCCATGCTCTGCATTTTAGCCAGGAGTCATTTCTGTATGTGCTGCTCTCTAATTTAGCCTTCGGGGTAAGTTTTAGCTAGAGGTCCTTCCTGTGTGCGCAGCAGTCCACCAATGTTTTGGAACAACAAACTAAAGTGGTCTGTATGCTTCAGCCAAAGTGCTTTCTTCCCCCACACCCATGTTTTCAAAATATGCGTTTTCTATTCTAACTTGCCTCTACCGAAACAAAACGATCTTGTAAGCTGAGCTCCAATGAAATACTCAGTCACCTCAGCCTGCTACTCAGCTTCTGCACAGCATTGGGCACACACAGAGCCAAATCCTTACCAACTCTATAAGTAAACATTCATTAAATCAAGTCAAATCAAATCAATTTAATGGTTTTCACTGAATCTATTTAAAAAAAAAAAAATGATGATGAACCAGGTGTTTCTCACTAACTTTGCTTTACATGCCAGGTGAGGGGAGGTTCAGATGGCACCCAAAATGTGCTTGCACAGATGTTCTACTAGAGTTTTTATTTACTTTAATAAGGATCCCAGACTTCACTACCATTTAAAAAAAAAATCTAATATTTTCAATCTTTCTCCCTTTTTACGTGTCTCCAAAATGTGCTTTTATATGTTTTGGACATATGTATATGCCGGTGTACCTGCTGAATTGGTACATAATGTTTGTTTTTACAGCCTTTACTCTAATTCATATGATCACACTGAGCAGTAAAATGGATTTACCTTTTCAGAAGTGACATTCCATAATGTGAATTGACGTGTTGTTTTGAGCACAGCATGTTCCCGCACTCTAATTTGTGTAACTGCTTTATTCTGCTATGGCCTGACAGTGCAAAGCAACTGGATGAACCAAAACACCAAACAGCTACTTCTTATAGCCACATGTGCTGCTAAAATGGGAAAAATGACATATATGCATATCGCTGTGGTGAAAACTAGTCATAACTGATGAAAATTGATCAATAAGAGTTACACGTCCTGGTTTTAGCTAATAAAATTGTTATAATTTACATACACTTTGCCTGGTCCTCCTTTAATACATATTAAATATGTTAAATACTGCAGAATGTAAATTTATTCTTGACAAACTCCCACTTACACACACTTACTTTAACATGATGTGACATCTGGACACTGATGTGACCTTCTAATATGAAACAGACAGTTGCCACAGGGAAAATAAATTTATAGTCATCATACTTCTTTTAAATCCGTTTCTCTCTCTATAGTGCCGTGCCCTCTTGTTTTCTACTTTGTTCTCTTGTCTTTCTCCCGTCTTTCTCTTATACACTACCGTTCAAAAGTTTGGGGTCACATTGAAATGTCCTTATTTTTGAAGGAAAAGCACTGTACTTTTCAATGAAGATGACTTTAAACTAGTCTTAACTTTAAAGAAATAC
>JAVQJL010019483.1:0-17500 GCA_036024295.1 Nannoperca obscura | reverse complement strand
CACAATCTGGTTCTGGTTAATGTTAGCATTCAACAACTACAGTTCCCATGAGTCTTTGGCACAGGCAAACTGTTAATATTGAATGGCTAGTGAAGCAAAACCTTGCTTGAAATTGTTTCAACCTAAAAAGTTAGTTAATTTTAATGAATCTGTTTTTGCTGCCCTTACGTTTCAGAGAAAACTGCAACGGGTAGCGTGTGGAACATAAACACCTGCGTGCTCGTAGCAATGCCACAGCAGAGCCTCGTCAGGACGTATTTCAGGACTGCTCATGCCTATTCATTTTGAAAGCACAATGGCCAATGGGAAAACTCTAATGCTGGACTGACCCATGGTGTAACTTCATCACTCAGTCAGTAAGTCAGGGACTTTTTTAGGGCTGGCGCTGCTTTGCTGCGGTCCAGCCAAAAACAATCCTTCCTTCCCCACTTTTAAAGTTGTCTGATTTGACACCTAATTTATAGAAATAGAAAACAAGGCGTTGTAGTATATAGAAGGATTTAGCTTTTGAATTGTTGCTATTGCCTGGCAAACAGCAGCTTGGTCCAGCTGCTGCACCTCAGTCCTGTCATTATACTGAAGTCACCTACTTTGCACACTGTTGAAATGGAAGAAAACACTTGCATGTATTGATGTCATGTATTGTAGTATTGCTGGAAAGTTTTTTATTTATTTATTTATTTTACTTTTGTAGGTTAACTGTTTCCAGTCTCTGTTAAAGTAGACTAAATTACAACCGGACCTATCTATGTAGTGAATGCATTGAGTAAAAAGTAATATTGCTCTTCTCGTCTGACTCTAGGTAAAAGAGAATATAAGAATATTTGCCAAAATGTCAGAGTGCTTGTTTAAATTCAAGTTAACACTGACAAAAAAGATACAAAAGAATATTTCTAATACGTTACAGTTCAGGGCTTATACAGTGTACTGTAGCTTAACAGTTAATGAGTGCAAATTAGCACATTACTGTATGTAAGGATACAGTTTTTTTGAGTATGTGAGGTAGGCCCAGCATGTCAGTTATTCCATGTTTTCTGTACTGTTCAGTTCAGTTACTATTCATTCAGCTCTGATGAGGAAAAGAGCCGCAGCCGAAAGCACAAAAGAGCCATTGAGAGTTCTGACATCACAGAGGTTACCACAACTAACGCTTGTAACTTATTATTATTATTACACTGCCTGGTGCCTTATTAAGAAAACCATACTGAGGCTTTGGCTGGAGCAAACGGAGAGAAGAACTGAGTCAGAGGGGAAAGAGTGAGTGTCGATGTTCCCAGGAGGAGTAAAAGCTGAGACTAAGAGACGGAGCATGTAGGAGTGGGCAGCACTCTGGGGCTCCAGCCAGGTTTGTCTCTGTTTAAGCTTCTGCACAATGTACTCCCCCACCTTCAACATGAAATATGGATGCACAAGTGTTCACATGTGCATGCTCACTAGGAACTTGTGCACACTCAGGCACAAGTTCCCCTCTCCAACTAGGGTAAAAAAAACTTACTTGGGAGTGTACTTGGGAGTATGCCTCCGGAAACTCTACACAACAGACTAACGAACGGTGTTGCTGTAGCTCCTGTGAGTGCGTGTCTACGTAAATGTGTGTGTGATTCCATTCAAGGGTGTCTTACAGGGTCTCCGTTGGGGCCAGCTGAGCCCTCCCTACCCTGCTCTCCGCGGGGTCCTGGCTCCCCCTGGCAAAGAAAAGAGAAAATGTATAAAATGACTTAAGGCAGTCACCACAGTAATAGTAGACAAGTAAAGCAGACAGAGCTAAGTATTTAACAAAGTTAGATCAATAGTACGTGTGTACATGGGAAAAATATCAAAACAGCATGAGCTCCATTGAGGTCTGTGCGGTTGCAGTTGGCTGAATACAAATGCCAAACAGCAATTCCCATGAATTTCTAAAGAGGTGCTGAAATCAGACACAGCATGAGGGACTGTGGATCTACTCTTCATCCCTCCATCATCACTTACCACTTCTCCTCTCGGACCTCTGTTTCCACGGGAACCTTGCTCGCCCTTCTCTCCGACTTGTCCCTACAGGGGATTTTAAAAGACGTTAATGCATATTTGAGTAGCTGTCACACACAAACACGCTCACTTCAAGTCAATATTAATCTTATTTACTCTCTCCCCGGGAGTTCCGTCCGTTCCTGGTGCACCCTGCAACACACACATAGCAGGATGTTAGACAAACCATTAAAGATCACAAAGTTTCTGGCGTAGTCAGGAGCTTCATCACTTACATCATCACCGCGCTCTCCTTTGTCTCCATTGGCTCCACGAGGGCCCTGATCACCCTGTCACAACACAGATATGTACATGTGTATCAAATCTCCGGCTTCATGCAGATCTCTCTTTTGTCATCGTATCTTTGTTTCTCATTGCTCTGATTTACCTGAGGTCCCAGCGGGCCATAGTTTCCAGGCCTTCCTGCCTCGCCGTCTCTTCCAGGATCTCCCTGAAATAAGCCCACAATGTCTTAAACACTGAAAGGCTGTATGAAATCTTTCATAGCACAAGTATTTTATCTTTTCTTTTTTCTTACTTTTGCTCCCTTTAGTCCATAAGGACCAGGGTCTCCCTTTGGTCCAGGGTCTCCCTGCAGGCCCTGGAAGCAGAAAACACAGAGAAAGCTTCAGTATGTGATCATAAGCAGCTGAAGCCGCAACACTCAATCTCAGAGGCCACTGTGCATGTTCGCATTTGTTTACAATATCACTATATGGCTTCATTCAAACAGTCTGACAGCAAAGAATGTAAACCAAGCAGTGATTAAAAGCCAAGGCCCTGAGTATGCTTGCCCCGGGGCACCCAGACACAGCGTGTGATGTTGATCAGGGCCACGCAGACAGTGACATTCCTAAACATGCAACTGTGGCTAATGGCTAATCTGTAAACAATGTGACCGAACCTCAAGCAGATACGGAAGTGGCCTGTCTGAGTATGAGTCAATCTAAGCTAGGCATCTACACATATGAAGCCTGATGTCACTGTCAGAGCGTGTTAACATCTAGTGATTGGTGTCCATCTGTTTGTGATTCAAACTGTTTATAATGTGTGACATTAGTGTGAGTGGAGCTCCATTTAAGGCCAAAATGCAGAACCATAACAGTGGGATTATTGTGAGATTGAGATCTGCAACTCACGTCTGACCCGGGAGATCCTTTACAGCCGGCAAGACCAGGGAAACCAGCTTCACCCTAATGAGGAAAACCACAGAGAGACAGATCTTCCAGAACAACTTTCATCAAATCTACAAAAAGAAAGACAGCCGTATATCCAAGACTGTATTGTTTGCATGTTCGGGTCCGTAACTCACCTTGCGTCCATCAATTCCATCATTTCCCCTTTGACCTTTGTCTCCCTGAGAATTAGAGAAAGTGAAAGAAGATCGAAAGAGTGAGTGAACAAGAATACATAATAATCACAGATACAGAGCATTCTTCCTAAGATCAGACAGTTAGGAAGCGCTCACCTTGTAGCCTTTGTGTCCTCTTTCACCCTGCAGGAAAGACACACAACATTAGTCAGCCATGTCATGCCATCAATTATACAGCACTGTATTCCTGGAACACATACAAAATATTGTTCATGTCTACATTTTGTATTTGTGCGTTGTGATATTACCTTCTCCCCTCTGTTACCACGGTCTCCCTGGAAACAGAAACAGACACATCAGAATTAAGATAATTATATGCAGCAAAGTGATCAGTGAGATGGTGGGTGAAGTCAGACCTAGAGTCAGTAAACATAGACAGGTAAACTGTAATTTCCGGACTATAAGCCGTTACTTTTTTCATACGCTTTGAACCCTGCGGCTTAAACAATGATGCGGCTAATTTATGTTTAATGGGCTAACGAGCTTCATACCGGCAATACATTTAGGCTCGTCACAGTGGACCAATGAAACCGTTCGAATCACCGCAAATTAAAAACGCACTCACACAAAATTCTTCAGATCACTCATGTTTTTTCTTTTTAAATTCAGAGGGTGCAGCTTATATTCAGGTGCGCTCAATAGTCCGGAAATTACAGTATGTGAAGCTTAAAGGTGGGTCCTTTCATTTTTTTCATATGGGCAAGAGATTGCTCTAATGTCACATTTTACCTGGAAAAAAACTCTAAACTCTAGATACAGGCTGAGGATCTCTTTGAAATACTTTTGGCTGCTTGCAAGAAAGCCATCAGAGAGAAACAACTGCGCACAAACCAACAAAAGACAACTGCAACTGCAACATTAAACTGCGTGGAGAAACTAACCATTATCTTAAGACTAAAGTATGAATACAGTATGCAGTATATGTGCCTCTAAGATCACGAAATGCAACCCATTACTTATGTCCCTGGAAGCTTCCTAATCCAGTATTGTTTCGCCCATGTCAACTCATTCATTTAGCTTCAAAATATCAATAATAATTAAGTTGCAAAAAAATAAAATAAAGGTGCATAAACTTGGTGGAGGTTGGTTTAGGCTCCATGCACAACCAATGTGACATAATGTAATGGTGTTGCCTGCAGCTTTCTTATGCCTCAGTGCTGCTACAGCTAAATCTCTTTAGCATCCGCTGGATCATATCTAAAAAGTCTCTTTTTCGTCGATGCTCCAGTCACTTATGTTAAGAAGTGCACTCTACCTTCATTCCACTGTAACCAACAGGACCAGGATCTCCAATGCTGCCCTGTAACATAGAGATGGAAATATTAGATCATCTGAATGACACCTCAATCAGGGCTGCATGACAATCCAAAGAGTTGTGATGGTTGGTTCATCCTTTTGCGAGCGTGTTTGTATGTTGGGGATGTCGTTGGTGGAAGTCACTTACCGTGGCACCAACATCTCCTTTCTCTCCTGGCATCCCTGGTCTGCCTGTTTCTCCCTGTAGAGAGGCAAGAAAAGAAAAAAAGATAGGACACTGTAGACTCTGGACATTTGGGTGCATTGTGTTTGTGACATATTTTCACAGTATATTATCAGACCTTAGCACCAATGTCTCCGCTTGGTCCTTTAGGCCCTCCTGAAGCCTGCAGCCAAAACAATAAAACACAAACAGTTGCTCCAAAAACAAAGCAGAAGGAGAGTTTATGTTGGCAAATAAGATAATAAATGGCTTACTTACATTGCAGTCGAAAGAGCAACACTGAGGGGGGGAAAAGGAAAGAAATATTAAAGCAGTAAAAGTGTCTCTATGGTTATGTATGTATATTTAACTAATATTATTGGCTATTTTTGATCAATCTAAGAAAGAAACACGGTATGACCTTATGTTTTTTGATCTGAAGTGAAACACTTCAATACAGAGTTTGTACAACTTTAATGTAAGATTCAAGACCTTTCAAGGTACCTAAACTGAACATTTCCAGACTCTTAAAGCCTCTAATTGTTATTATAAATGCCAGAAGACAAACAAATATGATGACAGTATCGTTTCATTCAAAATATTAAAAGGTTTTTGGTTTACATGAGTGAGTAGATGAAACACTAGATTATGCTTAAAAACAAGCATTTTTTAAGGCATATATTCAAATTCAAGCATATTTGTAACCTTGAAAACATAACAGTTAAAATTAAACATTTTACAAACTTTTAGACTTTGTACAAACACTGATAATAACAATGTTCATCTCAGTTAACCAATCTTAACAACAATGTTTAACTGTTAGAAGTCAGCAGGGCTGGGTGATATGTTCAGTATTTAAGATTTTACTGCGGTGATTCTGTTGGAGATAAAAAAAAAAGTAGGCGAGATTGTGAATATCTGCAATCTCAGCTGGCTTTTTATGTGCTCATTCCAGCTTCCTGTGGCTGTCCTACCCTCCTTGTTTCCTGAGTACGAGACAGTTTACATGAAAGTAGAGACCAGTCACAACAAGATTCAACCAGCAACTTAGACAAAACAAGAGGATAGTAATGACCTAATTACATCTCAGTAAGATTTATTTAGCTAAGTAAATAACTCATAACATCTACTGTTGTGATGTTTACATTAAAAAATAGAATAATGAATTATCCCTCAGTTCAAAACAATTCAGGAAAAACAAAAAATATCATGATACAAAATGCAATCTTTTCGCAATGTGGCCCAGCCCGAAACAAGAGCAAATCCAATATTTTGGGATTTGCAGTACATGTATGCACAATTACGATGTAATGCATTGAGCAAATACATACAATTAATTTCCTTTCAAAAAATATCTTGAAAAGACGTACCACATCCTTTGTCTCGTTTGTCTGAAAATAAGTAAAGAAGACAGATGTTAGTTCAAAATCCAAATGTTTAATTCTGTCTATACAGAAGAGAGGAGAAGAAAAAAAGAGAGGAGATGAGAGAACATGATAGGAGACAAGGGGAGAGGAGAGGAAAAAAGAGAAAACATAGAAGAGAGCAGAGGAGAGAAGAGGAGGAAAGAAGAGAATACGCACGATCATATCAATGATGGTTCGAATGGTTCCCATCTTGGTGAATCTGGAGTCGTCTGCAGCAGTGAAGTTCTGTCTGTAGCTCTGGTCTGTGGCAATGACTGACAGCCGGGTGTCCTGGTCAGACACAAAATACACACTATGCATTTAGTTGTTGTGATTAAGTTTAGGGGTTAGGAGCTGGGGAATGCATTTTGCTAATGAGGGTCTTCAACAGGAAAAATGTACCTATACTGTATATATGTATGTGTGTGTGTGTGTGTGTGTGTGTGTGTGTGTTTTGTACCTCCTGGTCAGGTGAGATAGCGACAGCAAACACTTTGACTCCATGTTGCCTGGCTTCATTCGCAGCCTCCTGGACGCCTCCACATGGCTCTTTGTAACCAGTGATAGGATGGCCATCAGTCACTACCACGATGTACTTGTTCTCATGGTGGTTGGAACCCCTGCATGCAGGCAGACACGCAAACACACACGCGGAAATGAAGTCACTCTTCTTATTACTTAATCTGCTAAAGCGTGTGTGTGGATGTGTGTTATTATTACCCAGAGAGCACCTCAGCAAGGCCACTCCTGATGGCACAGTCAGTATATGTCCCCTTGCCGATGTATTTAATGGTATTGATGTCATTCTTCAGGGCCTGGCGATCAGTGCTCATGTCACTCAGCTGTCGCACAAGGATGACTTCGTCACTGTAGTGCAGTGCTCCTGAGTTCCACGTCAGGGTGCGGTCACATCGGTGGCGCCTGGATACAGCGAGGTAATATCAGATCAGCACAATGTTAACATGCATGGTACAAACAGGCAGTGGTGGAATTTGACCAAGTACTTTTACTCAAGTACTACACTATGGACTATGGTTTTGGGGTCACTGTACTTGAGTATTTCCATGTTATACTACTTTATATTTTTACTCCACTACAGAATATTACAAATATTGTAGAGTATCAGCTTCAGTTACTATTCTGATTTTACATGTAAAAAAACTATGATGACTGAAAACAATAAGATGCATTAATATAGATTAAAGTACCCAACAGTATACAAAGTAAAATAGTTAAAATAATATAATAATAAAGCGTCATAATATTATGACACTGACAGAAGCAATTCTGCTGCACATTGAGCACATTTACCTTTGATACCTCTATGATAACAGGAGTATTAATAGCAGTAACTGAAGTAACTGAACACCAGGCTGGAAAACAGTGTTGCACTGCCCTCTCTAGTTGAAAGTGTCAGTCAGTGATGGATGTGATTGGGTGGGGTTGGAAGTGTGTTGTATATGCACACACACCCAACAGTGATGTCACGATGTGCCAGAGTACACCTGTACATCACTGCAGCAAGGTGAGAAGTTAAACCACAGGGGGTGTTCAGTTTCTCTCTAAGTAAGATTTGGAATGCAGGACTTAGCTGCTTTTATAAATATTGGATCTGAATGCTCCTTGCATTACTGCAGACACGTGTGTGCGTGTGTGTGTGTGTGTGTGTGTCTTACATGTCCTTGAGTTCATCTATGAAGCGATTGGTGAACTCTTTGATCTGGTCAATGTAAAAGTTGGGAGGTTTCTGTCTGAGGGCGACACTCTCAGATGTGTCCAGTACAAAGAAAAGGTCAACCGGACAATCTGTTCACAAATCAAACAAACAAACACACAAACAAACATGGGTGTCAGCAAATATCATCCGTGGAACAACCATAAAACTCCCAAAGAGCTCATTCAAAGTGAAATCCACTGTATGTGTTTATGAACCAGTAAATCCAAAATGCATCCACCCATCAATCCAAATGATGTGAGCATCACTGCTGCAGCACTGGAGGCCTACATCGGGCTACATGGTGCTGCTTGGAGCTCCCTGCCTCACACTGGGTGTCACGGGGCAGATCTACATGATACATCTTAATACAGGTAGATTTATGACAGCTGCAGGCCTGTGCTGATGGTCTGCACCCACAACATGGATGCATACACACCTGTACTATAGCAGCTTGGCAGAGAAGCAGGCCTGAGGTGACACCACCTGCTTTGGTTCCTGCCCACATTTATTACTTGTAGATCTTAGCCTGCATTACACCCATTGCCCACTGACTATTCAGGTCCATCAAGACAACCATGGGGCCAAACAATGGCCTGCTCAAGGTGGGCTAGGCTACTGTCATCCTCTGATACTACTTTCAGTTGTTATTGCATCTGCTGCTAATTTGTAAGGCTTCACGAACTGACGGGGAGTATGTAACCCAAAGACAATGAACATCTGGACTAGCTTCTGCCGCACACATCACTTTAGTATATGCCATGTTACATTCAAACACAGAAAGACCACTTTTCATGCAACATAATGACATAAACAACAGACACCACATACAACAACATATTTTTAGCAAACTTACCCGTAAATCTTTGTCTTTGTTTCTGCGTTTGCGCTCCAGCCAGGAAAACGCAGAGCAGCGCAAGGAGACCTCTGAGAGTCTCCATGGTTAAACTGCAAAAAAACTATATATAAAAAAATACAACACTCCAATCCCTGGAAAAAATCAAAATACAAACACCGAACCACTCCGGCCCCGATCCCGGTGCCACTAAACCGATTGGGCGAAGTTTTGGTGATCCAGCGCTCCGCCGCAGTTTGTCCGAAGCGAGACCCAGAGCGCGCAGAGGAGGACCAGAGCGCACGGCGAGGGAGGAGGAGGAGGAGGAGGAAAAGGAGGAGGAAGAGTTCACGCGCTTTCTCAGAGGACGATAAGTAGGAATAGACTAAACCGCGCACGGGCCAAAAGTTTACACAAAATCCAAGATAGGCCTGCTTCCTTAAAAGGGGCCCGCAGGGACATGCATGCACAGGAAGAAACAATCAACCTGCTGTGCACCAATTCCGTTGTTTCTTTACAGAAAAGAGAGTGCGTGTAGACACTTGGTTATATTTGAATGATTTCAGAACATGTCTAATGAGAAATGATAGAACTGTTTGTGGCTTTCATTTCCCCTCATATAGGTACAGGAGCCCACCTAACACATGCGTTATAGAAAGTCAAGAAATGCAACAGTGGATAGATGCACACTGGAGTCGTTTCATCAAACTTAATGAAAAGCAGCTGACGCACATCTTGCAAGGATTTTGTATTCTCTTTCTGTAACACTGTGGAGGGTAGGGGTGGGTGGAGTTTAAATACATCTGGTTCACTTCTGCTTCCAGACCTGACCTGAACACAAAAGCAAGAAGGGGGGGGGGGTGTGGGTTCTTTACTCCCCCTTTCCGCAGAAGCAGGAAGAGACACAGTGCCATCTAGTGCTCCTTGTGGACAGATCTTGGAGGAGACTTTGGAAACACTCTCGGGGTTCAGTGATGCACTTCCATGGAAGGAGGCAGAGAGGTGTAGGCGTGGAGCGTTCGTTTGGCAAGGTGTTGATGGGGGTGGATGTTGCACGGTTGCTGTGGACATATAAGCTGTGTGTGTGTGTGTGTGTGTGTGTGCGCTCAAACTGTGGGAGTGCAGCGAAGGTCTGGACTCAGACTTTCCACTGAGATCACTGTGAGCAGGGAGAAAAAGTTGTGTGGAGAAGCAAGGAGGAAGGGAGGAAAGGAGGGATGAGAAGGGGGGGTGGGACATCTGGTAATGATCTGTGTTTATTAGCAAGCTCCATAGTAAATCTGTTGGATTTCTGGCAGCTGTGGGGGTGTGTATTTTTGTGATGCATGCATTTTCAGATGTCTCAATACCAGCATTCATCAGGAATACATTATTCTATAAAACTCTTGAAGAATTCACTAGCCAAGCAGTTGGGAGTTTTCCATTTTCACAATTACTTGAGCTATTTTGTTTAAATGAAGGCACCTTTTTTTATCTGTTGTTGCCTTTTTACATTCCTGAAACCCGCAGGTGGGATTGCAGTTACTTAATAACCTCACTGAGAAGTCATTATCTTTTAGCCCGAGGAAACAAAGAAAGGGTATGTCCTCAAAAGGTCAAGATAAAGCTCCATTACATGCAGAAACACAAAAACACAAGCTTCCTAAAGAGGAGAGCTTCTGCATTATGTCTTGGGCACGGCCTGTTGGCAGACAGGATGCAGCTTGAGTTTCCACAGGATCCTGATGTTCAGGGGAGAAGATTAGTAGCATTTCTGAGTCAGAGAGAAAGAAGGAATATAGCTGAGCACAGCCAGTGTCTTTATACAGTTTGTGGTCTTCAGAACACTTAACACACATTCATCTGTGGGGTTGATCTCCCTGTGAATGGCAAAGACCTAAAAGCTACGATGCATATGTGACCACGGATTAGATGGAACACAACATGGAACAAGGGAGAAACTGAGGGTAAAAATCCCCCCCCTCCCCTTTTAGCAAAAACATGAAAGTCAGCACGCCACACATGGAAGAGATTAATCACAATGTGCCTGTGACGATATGACTAGACTTCATCTGTCCAAGTTAACATACAAGGTGCTGGGAAAAGATGTGTAGCTTTACTGTCTGCTAAAGTGGCTACAAGCCAAACAGAAAGTGAGGAACTCTCTTTAAGCATCAGGAAATTGCAAGCTAATCATGATTCTAAATTACGCCAAACAGAGTTAACGACAGGAAGTGGGCCCGATTAACGTCCGCTGCATTAGACCCTCATCAAGTTTAGTCTCCACAGACATCTTCTGAATAATCTCCAGCCTGCAGTAAGGCAGATAATAGCTGATTGAACCTATTCATTTCAACACCTTCAGTCACCAATGGCCAGCACTGCCTGACAATGATTGGCGATCAAGGGTGGCAATAATTATTGGTCACCTACTGCCATCTAGTGAAACCTTCTTTTATTCTGATAGCAAATGTAATACTGTCAAATACTGTCCACACAATGTATAACCAAGGTGATTTAATTTGAAATTCACAAACCATAGGGGGGAATATAAAAGGCCTACAGGAATAGTTATGTCATGTTGAAATAAACAATGACATTAACTTTGCACTCTCACAATATTTGTCTTTCAGCATATTTACAGTGCCAAAATGTTCATTTACTTTTTAGGCCTTTCCAATATATGTTCACCAATATTACAGCTTCTGAACATACAGAATCTCACCCAAATAATACCTAGAATATCATCCAAACATATTCATACAAAAAAAAGAAGAAAGCAGCTAAAGGGATAGCCTGGTGGGGAATGAGGGAACAGAACAAAGCATTTGCTTGTGCCGACATTAAAAAGGAAGGGTTCCACACTTTGTGCTATACGATCATTCACTTTCTTTCTGAGATTTAGATGAGAAGATTGACACCATCTGTCCGTTCAATATAAGCTACAGCCAACAGTGATTAGCTTAGCTTAGCATAAAGACTGGAAACAGTAAAAAACAGTAACAGTAAAAAAGAAAAAAAGAAAAATCCACCTTCCAGAACCCCCCTAAAACTCAATAATTAACATGTTTAATCCATACAAAAACTAAAGTGTAGAAACAACTGGTTTTATATGTGCCAGCCGTTCCCCTGCTTCCAGTCTCTGTGCCAGGTGTCTCCTGGTTCCTGCTTATTAACATATATAAATTAAAGTGGTATTAATCTTCTCATCCCAAAATGCCAAACTATTCCTTTAAATGTTTACATGGTCCTTGACAATTGGCTAATGTGACTACATTTACTTTACAGTGACGAGGAAATTGAACTTTTAACCTCAATTCCAACAGCACCTGTTCAGCATTATTCTATATTCCTTCATGTGTTGCTTGGTTTAGTTGTTTCACTGCGACTTTAGTAGCCACGAGGCCAAATGCAGTAAAACGTTATCCAAGCTTCTGCTCCAGTTTGCTTTCAAGCCTGACTCAGTTCATGTTGGAGTGGCTTTTCAGGTGCCTCCTCAGGTGGTTCAGACAGGTGTAGGTCTTGGGACAGATTTGGCAGTGGTACGGTCTCACTCCTGAGTGGTTCAGCATGTGCTGCTTCAGGACACTTCCATCTGAGAAGGCTTTCCCACACTGAGAGCACACATACGGCCGCTCTCCTGTATGCACACGCATGTGGACAGTTACCTTGTGTGCCATTGTAAATCCTTTGCCACACACTGTGCACTTGAATGGCCTTTCTCCTGTGTGGGTGAGCCTGTGGGTGCGCATTGCACCCATCTGGGAGAAAGCCTTGCCGCAGTCTGGGCAAACATGCGGCTTCTCGCCGGTGTGAACCCTAGTGTGACTCCTCAGTCCTCCTGCGGTGGAGAAACACTGTGAACAGTGAGTGCACTGGTAAGGCCGCTCTCCCGTGTGAGTGCGCATGTGCTGCTTCAGGTCGTAGCGGTTTCTAAAGCCGCGGCCACAGACGAGACAGCTCTCAGGTCGGTCATCGTTGTGGCGCTGCTCGTGATTGGTCAGGCATTTTTCAGACAGGAAACACTTGCCGCATTCCTGACACTGGTAGGGTTTCTCGTGGTCAACTCGCTGGTGGTACTTGAGCTCGCTGATGCCGGGGAAAGTCTCATCACAGTATCTGCACCGAAAGCGATGGTTGGGGCTGTAGGGGAGCTGGTGTTCACTCATCTGATGGTTCCTCAGCAGGTGGGCCATCTTGAAGGTCTTTCCGCAATGAGAACACTCGTACTTTGTCAGCAGCTGGACACACTGATGTCTGACCCGCTCGTGCAGGGACCTGAACTGACACCCACACTTGGTGCAAACGTGGGCAGCATTTTTACACTTTCGCTTCCTGTGGCCAGACAGGTGGGCCTCCGTGCGGAAGGCTTTGCCACACTGAGAGCATTTGTAAGGCTTCACCGCAGTGTGGAACCGCTGGTGCTCGAGAAACTCAAACCGATACTTGAAGCTCCTTCCACACAGCGGACAGTTATGTGTGACTCGTCCGCGTGGGTACAGAGCTTTGACGGACGTTTTCCTCGAGGACATAGATGTTGAGGAAGTCCGATGAGCAGAGCCACTCTTCCTGTGTTTCCCCCCGCTCATTAATTTGGCGGTCTCCATTTCACCGACCTCTTCGTGCCGTTGTTGATGTTTGGCCAGACACTTGGAGGAGATAAAGCTCTTTCCACATTGCTTACACTGATAAGGCTTGTCATGATCTACCTGCTGATGATACTTCAGGTCACCAATTCCTGAAAAACCTACGCCACAGTGGCTGCACTTGAACAGGCGGCTTTGGACGTGAGTTAGCAGGTGTTCCTTTAAGCTGCTGGACTTTTGAAAACTCTTTCCGCAGTGCCCACAATCATAGTTACGGCCCCGTTTTGGGCAGTGGTGTCTGAATTTGTCCAGCGAGGTTGGAAAACTGTTCCCACATTTAATGCACAGGTACGCAGCATTTTTGCACTTCCGTAGCCTGTGACCAGCCAGCAGAGTGGCTGTTCTAAAAGCTCGCCCACACTCAGAGCAGTTGTAAGGCTGCAGCCCACTGTGGACCCTCTGGTGTTCGATGAGGACGGAGTGATGCTTGAAGCATTTGTCACACTCGGGGCATTTATGCATCCCTGACTGCTGTCTCCTGCGAGGAGATGGTGAGATGTCTGTCCTCTTTGGCGATTCTGGAAAGTCAGTTGAGGTGGAAGGGTTTGTGGACAGTTCTTCGCCGAACATGACAATCTGCGGGACGTCGTTATTTTCATCGTCACAAGCACTCGGGTGGGAAGCGATGGCCACTTCCAGCGATGGAGGGAGACACAAAGACGGAATGAGAAGATCATCTGACTGAAACGGAGCTGCAGGGAAAACATAAGGAGAAAATTTGAAAAAAAGAAAGTGTTAATACAATCCTCTTCTACAACTAATACACTATAGGTTGAATAATTTATAGTCAGGACTCCCACATAATTTAACCATTGAATTTTCTAAACTTTTTCTAACTTTTTCACCCGATTTCCAAGACTTTATTTAAGCAGTTTAAAATAAGTGGGCATATATAGCGATCACAGAGCACAATGATTGCTCTTACTCCAGTGTAAACGTAGACACACATACCAACATTACTCTTAGCCAATTTCCCGTGGCACTGTTTGCTTTGAAGAAGAAATTTAAGGTCCTCTCCATTTGAGACACACTGCATGTACTCTTCCAGGACAGAGGGGGCAGCACTGATCCAGGATGCAGTCTATACCAAAAAAAAAAGAAAGACATTTTGAATTTCAAGTACAAAGTGCTCCTATTTATTAACTTTATTTTCTTCTATGTTTCAGAAATCCTCTTTGCACCTGTTTGAAATCTGGTATTGGCAGCAGCTCCTCCAGTCTGGTGAAGAATTCACAAACCAGCGTCTCCAGCGCTGTGTCGAAGTCCGGGCCATACTCCACCGGAAACACGTTCTGTCCGATGGAGAACAACAACCAGACGCCTTCAGCATATGGCATTATCCTTTACACTCAGACAGGCAATATCTATATTTAATTTATCACAATATGTTAGGTAAAAGTGGACATTGAAATTTTGGCAGATCGTGGGATAAACTGCACCATATAAATGAAATGCAATATTGACTTTACCTTGAGGAAGTGTTCTCTGCCATCGGTGTCTTCAATGAGGCCTTGAACCAGCTTCATAAAGTTTGCCTCAGGTGCTTCAATCACAGGATCGTTTGTCTGGGTCAGACAACAAAGGTCACATGATTTTAGGGAAACGCAATTCCATACGAATATGGATCAAACCAATCAGGGCTGCTAACTATTATTTTCAACACTGATTTATTATTTTCTTGTTTAATCAAAAGCGTTTTGTCAAGAAAATGTCAGAAAATAGTGGAAAATGCACATAGCAATTTCCAGTCTCCAACGAAAAATTTAACAATATTCAATTAACTATCATTTAAGAGAACAAGAAGCAGCAAATCCTGACATATGAAAGGTTTTGAACCAGCCCATGTATGGGCATTTTTTGCTTTACAATTTAGGTGCTGATGGATCAATGGATCCACTGACTTATCATTTAAGGTTTACAAACAATTCATAAAAACACTCACCTCCTCGATGCAAGATGATCGGATTCGGTTGAGGTGGGTCTCAACAGCCTTGAGATCTTCAGGGTGTTCAGAACGCAACAGCTCAAGAGTCGTCTAAAAGAAATTTCATTCCCCATTTTAATGTTTCCATGAAAATATACATGATGGATCCACACATTTCAAAACACTTACCCTTGCTCTCAGGCCCAGTGAGAGTAGTCTCCCTTCCCTTTTGCTCATCAGTTCAGGGACCGCATCTGTTACCATGGACACAAACTCCTCGAGTTTCCCATAGTGCTTTATGTTGCGCTGGCGTACGACTTCCCACATCACCGCTGACATCAGCCGAAGTGGTGGGACCAGGAGTGCCAGCGAGGACAGGGGGACGCTGAATTCTTCGAAGAGAAATTAGATTGGGTCAAACAAACATAAAAGCAGGATGGAGCCTTGCACACTGTTACTATGTTACATGCCCAAAGTTCACTTATAAATGTTAAATGTTAAGTTTTGACAGTAGAAAAGATGTTGAGGAGGTTTTAAAGACTGGACTTAATGCAAATAGTCATTCATGTCAGGTCTTTAACATATATAACTTACTTTTAGAAGGAAGGGGAATAGACTACAGTGCTAATGGGAGTCTGGAAATGCCTTATGAGTACAGCATCTCACCTTAAAGTCAGTGTAACCCTAACGACTGAAGTCAGCAAGGTCTGGTCACGTTCCTCTAGTGTCCATCCTATGATGCACTAGTGTCAGTGTAACACAGCACTATAGCTCGCCGTTATCTAAAGCACCAGGCTTGTATGCTCGTCTGGCTGCCACCACTCAATGGCTCTAAACGTTGGAGTAGTCCTCTGGTGCTAACACCAACACAATCCGTGTGGTAACACTGCACAGCACGCATCGTGAAATGGCAGAGGAGGTAACGTTATAGCCATGAGTCAGTTTACTGATGGGACGTGAACAGTTTGTTACCAAACAGATTGTCACTTTATTTCAAATGAAGACTTGTCTAGCTAACTGTCAGTCTAAAAGACCAAACAGCTGTGTTGCGTTTAACACATTTCTAAAAACCTCTTCGACCGTAGCAAACCATTTCTAAAAACGAGATATCGTTATTGTTTGTGCTTATTGCAAAGCGTTGGCTAACATGACCAGACTAGCTAAAAAGGCCGCTGATGTTGCCTTGTAAAACCGGCCTATTATTAGGTAAAACGATGTTCCAGGGATTAGTCTTGGCCTGTTGAGCCTCGGCTAATCCTTCGGTTTAGCTCTTCGGCTAGCCGCATAAGATGCGAAAAATACCCCGCTCTGCTGAGCTTCGCAAACGAATACATACCCATGTCGTTCATTGTGGAATCCTCCAATAACGATGGAAAGAAAAATCATTACAATGGAATATCTTTCATACTTTCGGTTAGCCTGCTAGCTAACCGCATACGGGGCCTCAGGCGCCAACTTCTTCCTGAAACACGTTGTTCTGAGGAGCGTTGTTCCAGTCACTGTCAGTTTGTAACAGCTACGTTCGTTTTGCTTCACGGGGCAGCCCGGATAAAGAGACTTGCATTCTCTCTATGGTCAATATGAGATGCACCGCCTTTCCGGACAATCAAACAAACAAAATTTTACAGGCATACATTTAAACTGTATTTTCTTATATCCCTATAATTTCAAGTTAATGTTTATTTTTTGTATAAACTACATTTAAACATAATTGAAACAGTTATAATTTCTGCTTTGAATAAAATCTAGGATCAGGATCCGGATTACAGGATATTTGATTTCTTTCAGTTTTCAGATGTATTCTGTTGATATTGTGGAAAACCACCACAGGGGGCTTGATGTTGGATTCATTCTGCTTTTGGCAGGAACAAACAAACAGGATACTTCCATAGCCCACCTGGGATTTATTGTTTGTTGTATGTATGAGATCAAAAGTAGGGGAGACTGGGGTCAGTTGCAACAGGGGATGGTTGCAACAACTCTTATTCCTCCATTCAGAAACATGCTAGAGTGATGACACTCATACTGTACGTGCTAAATTAGACCCTCCCCCCACCAGAAACACAGAAGTCACATTTAACATCTGCTGCTGCATTTTATCGAAAAAACTTGTTTTGGAGGTATGAAAGTAATCTTTTTCATCTGCAGTATTTTTGTC
>JAVQJL010019481.1:0-38198 GCA_036024295.1 Nannoperca obscura | reverse complement strand
ATTTCTTTAAAGTTAAGACTAGTTTAAAGTCATCTTCATTGAAAAGTACAGTGCTTTTCCTTCAAAAATAAGGACATTTCAATGTGACCCCAAACTTTTGAACGGTAGTGTATGTCGCTGAAGTGTTTCTAAACAAAACAAAGTGCACATAAACATTCTGCTTCGGCACAAAAATGGCGCCTCGTGTCTCTACATGACTGGCCTTTCATTGTTTTGTCATTTGCTTTGGTACATATTTAACAAAGGGGTGAAACAAACGTCTTAATTCGTGAGGGTGTAGCTTATGTAGCTAGTTCACTTTACAGGAGTACTCACGGTTGACCAAAGCAACAGCGATCTCTGGAATGTGTCATAGCACCTGAAACTCTAACCTGAACAGGTTAACGCAAAAGTCATCGGTCACGAGCTGCGACATCAGTCAGTTGATTCAGTCCGTAATGATCTCCCTCTCCAGGGAAAAAAATAAAACATTTCTTGCAAAAGACTGGACTGTCTTTCTGTAGAAGAAAGTCATAAACACTGGGGAAAGGCAACATAGTCCAAGCAAGTACATTCCACATGACCTGAGTTACTGTTCTGTGGGGCAATAAAACAAGGCAATGGGGGAGTTGTGTGCTTTGTGATTGGTTATTTGGTCACTGAAAAGAGCTGATTTGCATTTTGTGTTGAGCTAACCAAGTTTTAATAGTGATCAGACTAGAAATGCAGATCTAGGTATTGGCTTATGCATCTGTTGGGTGGAGCCTGCATTCAAACAACTGCTGCTTTCACATAGACAGACACTGTGCTACAAATACTTTCAAATAAACAAAGAAAAAAATAGGCCACGGCCTGTATCATTCTGAGCCTTAACAAGTGCAAACATTGTGGTTACTGTGGGGCAATGAATTCTGACCGTAAGATATCCTGATATGTTTAAAATATGAATCGAGCATTTCCCGTCCTGTCCAAGAAGCTTAAGTATATGTACTTTAGATGTTAGCTTGCTGAACACTGAACAGCTAATAGGCTAGTTAGACTACATGAACCTCATCGTTATCTCTTGTGAAAGTTTAGGATGTTTTTTTTTATAAAGCTGAATCTTGATAAAACAGCCGGTGCTACGTAACACAATCATTTAAGCATTCATTTCTATTTTTTGCAATCGAAAGCAAAGCTATTTTGTTATGGGTGTTGTCACGTTACAGTTAGTGATGGATGAAGGAAAGCTGTGCCCAAAGTCAGAACGCTCTCAAGTCTAGATAACGATAATTAAACCATCGAGTTCACCGACAGCGGGACAATCGCTGAGACCGAGCAGAAAGGCTTGTGCAGCAGGACGCTGGTAGCATTATCCTCCTGTGTGTTTGTCATTTCCAGACCTTGGGCACTCCCTGCTGGCGAACATTAGGATTAACGGAGTGCAAGGATTTTTTTTTGTTTGTTTTTGTGTTTTTTTCCCCTTGTTTTAAAACCCTACCACCCAACTAGCTGAAATGTTTTAGCTGTTGGTGGTTTGGTCATGAATACCTGAGGACTGACTAGCTGGTGAGGAGTACTTGTGCCGAGCCATCTTTCCCCACATCTGCGTCGGGGCTCTGGCTGTCTGTACGGTTGTCTGTGTTTATGCCTGTGCTTGTGTCGGTGCTCCAGTCAGCGGAGGCCGGAAAGGTAGCTAGTGGTGCAGTGGGCAGAGTTGGAGTCACCTGAGGCCCGGGGCTGTCGTTGCCGTGGAGACCAACGCTGGTGGAGGAGCAGGACGAGGGAGAGACGGGGGAGAAGAGGGAGGAGCAGAGGAGTTTGACAGGGCAGAAAGCAGAGCCCCTGGGAATGAAGTTCACCTTGTTTTTGTCAGGGCACGAGAAGAGAGGGAAGCCTTTTGATTTGCCAGAACTGAAAACAAAAAGAAGTTGAGCTCAGTACTTTTGCTTGTTATTTTCTATTTATATGACTGTTTTGATTAAATGCAAGTTGTTTACCCTACAAAGCCATTTTTCCCTCATCCCTGCCACCCACAATGCAAATAGGCTTGTACTAACAGGACCTCAGAGTCCATGAAATAATAACTATACGCGTTTTTTTTCCTATTCTTTTAATCATCAGTGCACTCAGTGCTCGCACGGCAGACAGAACCTGTGCAGTAGCAAAACGTCAAATATGAGGGAGCATTTAAAAATATGAGAACCGAGAGAAAATACTTACACCATCTCCTCGAACACTTTGACCCTCTCACAGCCCTCTGGAGGTTCCCGTTTAAACATGTAGCTGTTGTTAGGTTTGGGAGATGTGGCAAACTTGGGGAGAGGAGAGCTGCACACACTGTCTGGAAATACAGTAAAGAGTATAACATTATTATAATATACTGCTTTTGCAGTTATCAGATTTCACGCAGCTCCCTCTGGAGACAAGACCTGTAAACAGACTTTGATGTGTTAAACTGGTGGAGTTGCACTTCAATGCACTGACACAATAAAGCTGCATCTGTCAAACAAAGAACACCCACCTTTGTCGATTTCCTCTGCAGAACAGGGGCTTCCATCAGGGGAGAGGGGGTGGTCAGAGCTGCAGGGGCGGTGCAACGGGCTGGAGTCACCACTTGAAGGGGCCTGTGTGTCCGTGTCACGCGTGTCCCCACTGTTGTATGTGCTGTAGTGATGTGGAGGGAAGGGGGCGCGGCGGCCATCAACCACATCCATTGCCTGTGAGGTCAGAGGTGGGGAGAGGTCATGCGTTAACGTAAATGGATTCTTAAATGGAAGAGTGGGGGGTGCTTAGCGTTCAGAAGGAATCGTAACTCAAAAGGTCACATGCAATCACCCATAAACAGCCAGTGTGTCCTTGAAAAACCCTCTGATGAAGCTCTCCTGTGCTACTATCTGCTCGCTCACTGGATAATGTCCCTCTGGGTTAAGAGCATCAGCTAAACATGTCCTAAATCTAAAAATGACTGGAACTAAAGGGCCTCTGGTGTGTTTGTCTGTTAAAAAGGGCAATTGGAGGAGCAAACACCACACCAGATGGTAATACTTGAAAGTAGATGAATAATGTGATGCTTTGCTACACTAACACAGCTGATTCAAATAGGAGAGCAGAGGGGGAAAAAAGGCTTGGTGCACAGCAGGCTGTAAATCTGTAGCGGTGCGTACTGTATGTGTGTGTGAGACTAAGAAGTGAACTTCACAGACCTGCCAAGATTTACTACCCCACATCAGACAAGATTTTAATGTCCATTTGCCTCCAAGCGATTTAATTCGTTGTGAGTGAGAATATATGCTGTCTTGGTGCAGATTGCTGCAAGTGGCTTTACAAGACTGTTTGCATGAGTGTAATAAATTCTAAGCAGAGCCCAAAGCTATTTGGGTGTTTGGCGTGTTATACACCGCCTATGTGTGTTGTCCTTTAGTCACTGTATTAAAAGACAGTGAATCAATATAAGAGTGATGACAAGTTCCACTCTTGTGTTTTGGATTTGATGGTTATGCGCTTTTGTTTACATTTGAATCACAGATTGTGGCTCTTGCTGCATTCACCCCACACCAGCAGAAAGGAAGAATGGGAAAACCTTCCATTGTTAAGACTTGGGAGCTTTTACATGTGAGGCTTTTTTGGACCAAACTGTTCTGGGGACTCCCTGAGAGGAACAGTCCCGCAACGTTTCTTAGAACAATGAAAAAGTTCCTCTGGTCCGAAAACACCTCATGTTGCAAGACGGTTACCCTGAATACCAGCCCTGTACACCAGACAAATAAAAATAAACCTTTAATTTGTGTGACATACAATACAATTCGCCAACATGTTAACTAGATAACAGATAAACCGTAGGAAACTGTCAGCACTGGTGGCTTTGCAACAATTTTGTTGACAATTATGTAATTATTTGAGCCAACAGAGAGATTTCATCTGTCAGAAATTCCTTAAATGTCCTACTCATAATTACAACTATGGAACTGCAATTCTTTTCCCACTTGCCTGCTTGTATTTACAGTCGGATTTGACATGAATCTGACATTGAACCCAACTGGTGATAAGATCTTACTGCAAAAGGACACGTTAAGTAGTGTCAGGTGAGTTCATCAGATATACCACAAGTAAATTACACTTGTACTATATAGAGATATATAAATATCTATCTATATATAGATATAGATGTATATCTATATCTAGACATAAACACACACACACACACACACTTTGAATACTTTTACCACAGCTTGACCCCTCACTGCATCCCTACCTGTATCCCCTGCTGCCAGTCCTCTCTGATAAACACATTTTCTAACTCGTGGTTGATGCCCTCCACACTGCTCGGCACTCTGCATATGAACGACTTTGGCACAGGCATTGCCAACAAGGCTGATGAAGTTCCTTTGTACTGGAAAGACAAGACAAAAATTAAAATTAAAAAAAATAAGTGAAGGATTACGTACACATCAAAATAATATATCCTCAAATACACCCCCCCACACACACACACTACACATTGAAAGACATTTTGATCAGTTGTGCCATTAAATACTGCATATGTCTCAGTCTCTGTGGCACCCAGTGTTGCAGTATTGAATTGTTGCTGATCCAGTTTCATGACATATTTAATGGGTGGAGGCATTCAGTTTAAATACATGCTGCGAAAAGTGGGATTAAATGTCATAGGGAACAAAAACACAGGCATGATTGTAATCTACTACAGGTTTATTAGAGCATTGCATGTCACTCTTTATGTTAATCTTCCCACAGTGGTGGATGTGTACTGTTGCTGGGCATCTGTTAATGAATGAACTGCAAACAAGGAGAGAACAGGGCATGCCCAGACACATTCCCTCTCTCCTCTCCTCCTCTGACACAACTGGTCAGAATGGGGACTCATTAACTAGACCACCTCCTACTACATCATAAACTTGGATTATGAACAAATATGGCCTACACACAAGCCTAAAAGAACATGCTATAAAAATATAAAGGCACTTCCACTCTAATGTAGAAAGCCACGTATAACCCTGGTATATTCATATTAACTTCCCTTATCTTTAACAGCTGTGATATGGTTAGGTCGCCATCTGTTTCATTTGTATGTTTTTTACTTGGCTGCTAAGCTACCTTATCATATCATCGCTGCTAGGGTAAAGTCAGAAGTAGTTAATGTTTTCACCTGAAAAGAGCATGACTCTGTTTGGCATGGCATAAATAACTCACCTGTGGTTGGCATGCAATGCCATGTTGTGTCTGTTGCGGCAGCTGCAGTGAGCTCTGCTCCCTGTCTTTGCTCTGCCGGCTGACCTGTTTGCTGCGCTGCAGCTGCAGTCTCAGTTTAGCAATCTGCTGGAAGAAAAGTAACATCACTTCAGCAAATGACTCGTGAAGGCAATCTTTTAATCAACATGTGAATTTTAACTTTTCCTATCAGTCAAATGAATGAAGATGATGAGCGTACTTGCTGCCATGTAGGGCTGCAACCATTTTCTCAATGAAACATTTGGTGTCTAAAACATCAGGAAAATGCAGACAATTCCCCACGGCGATGTCTTCAAATTTCTGTTTTGTTTCGACCAACAGTCGGAAACCCAAAAGGTCAATTTAATAATGTTAACACAAGAAAAAGCTGCAAATTCTCACATTTCAGAAGCTGGAACTATCAAATTATTGGCATTTTTTCTTAAAGAAAATCACTTCAAATTAGTTGCAGACAAATTTTCTGTTGATCGACTAGTCAATTGCAGTTGTACTCCCATGTATTTAACTGTTGGCTTCAAACAAACATGAAAATTATTTAACATCTGAAATATTTTGCATCAAATACTTTTATTAATGCAGTGAAACAATGGCTACCTACATTAATAGGAATAGTGTTACTTTAGGCTGGTGATGAAACAAGTTAGGTCAATGGGTGTTTCTGCCCAGTATCAGCCTAAAAACAGGATCCCCTTTGTGAGCCAAACCGATGCAGTTGTACTATGCAGACAAAGGTGTGGTCTTCACTGCTGATCTTGTAATCCTGGCAACACAGTCAACAAAGAGACTTGCTTTTTTCATAGATGTCCTCCCACACATGTAATCGCAGAGGTTAGAGAGACTGAACGCAGTTCACTACATTCATTGAGTGACCGCAGCAGTCGTTAATGACAAGTCCAGGCAATCCCGATGTAATCTCACAGGATGGGAAAGATTGTGCTAGACTATTGATTGTACAGGCAAAAGGCCCTGGGATTGTCTACTACATTTTTCTAGCGGGCCTAGTTATAGTGCACACTGGAATCAGAACAAACTGCTGTGAGTCCATAGTCAGGAAACAGGTTTTGTGCATCTCTTGTGGCTGTGTTTATTAGAAGTGTGTCTCTTCCTGTCTCCCCTTTACAACTGTTGGCATTACTTAAGTGCTATGTGACCGCTAGCAGTTTAAATCCACACCATGTTCAATTCTATTCAGCATAAAAGCCTGAATTCCTGCATTTCTCATCATACCAATTTGACAGTAATGTGAAGGACATCTAATTCTTGCACATCCAGTTCTGACACATGACACAACAAAGGAAAATCCTGTTCCATCAATGACAGATTACAGTATTGACATTGGCATTTTGGTCATAAAATTAAGTGGTTCTTCCTGCTGGTTTTTACATCTGGTTGAAGTAGAAAAAGTGTGCTTGTGAGTTTGTAAAAAGGACAGTACTAATAAAAACACAAGACATCTATGCGATACATTTTGGAACTATACATTAATGGCAGAGATGTCATATCTGGGGAACAAAAACATATGGATGTCTTTTGTGTTGCAGGCGAATCTGTGAGGTTTTGAAGTAACATGAGTTACCCTCAATCAGTTCACTCAGTGCAAGCAAAACAGGAAACAATATGGCTGTTTCACCCTTGAGAGGAGCTCCTGCACCGTCTCTCAAAAACAACAGGCCACAATGAGATGCAAGGGTGCAGTTGAGTGGGAAATAGAGGGGAGAAGGAGGTTAAATTTAGACTGCGGTCTGGAGAGTCGGAGAACTAATAGCGCAATGCGGTCGGCTGGTTGGCCAACAAGCCCAGCAGAAAGACACGAGTGGAAACCAATCTTAAGGAGCATAATATTTAGGCTGACCTCAGACCCTGACAAATAAAACACATTTTGAGAAAATGGAATGAACCTCAAAAATGGCAACAAAACAAAAAACCCATGCTCTTTGAACTTGCTGAGTGAATGTTTTAAGCCCGTCTGGCCTATCTTAAGAGTCAGACAGGATTGCTGACACTGCTCCATGTGTTAATCCACTGTTTGTGGTGTTTGTTGCCTGAAGCAGCTGTGACAGGTGAATCTACCTCTTTCAGGTGGTCTGCACTGCCCCAGGAGGCGGACCGCTGGTGAGGGCTTCCCTGTTCTGCTCCCTCATCAATCCAGAGACCTGGAGTCTGAAACACAGAAATACATGCTGACCCATAACCACACGCTAGACAATTCTATATCAACTCAAGCTATTGATACGTTCTCCAAAACAAAGTGTGGCAACCAAATAGCACATCTTATGTTGCATAGCCAGACAAAGATGTACTTCTGCACAAGAGCATAAACACAAGTTTATTGTATATGTTACAAAGTTAGAATACATTACACACCCTTAAAGCCTAAGATTAATGACCCTGCAGTTTCTGAGATTTGTTTATGTGGCAGGGTGGCATAATGTTTACAGAGATCAGATAACTGAAGGGCACAGATGTACTCATGTTGAGTCTTGTTGAATATATGCCCATCAGCAGTCACGTGTCTCATGAAATGTCCTTTATTCATTTATTTGTTATTATAAATTATATATGTACACAAAGACATTCACATACGTACACTTTTACCTACATATACTGTAAAATACATGAATTTAAAGTAAACAAAAGCTTGTGCAGGAGAGGTAGGAAGCAAACACATCTACTAAAAACTCATGAAATGTCCTTGATATAAGACACTGAAGAGCCGATACCCCACCTCACTGTGAGGTCACTCAGGATGTGAGCACTGACTAAATACTTACTAGACATACTAAATGTTTGGATAAGCAGTAGAGAAAGAGGTGGGTGAAAGCAGTAATGAGTGCCTTGTGCTCAAAAGCAAAGCAGAAAATCTGGAATCAATGAAAATGAGGAAAACTGTGATACCATCCCAGAGGAAAGAACTACGTTCAACAGGAAAAACAAAAGTCATACCATGTTTGATTGCTTCCATTAGTAAACCGGGTTAAGGTAAATACATCTGTGGCAGGGTATGAAACTCTGTGGGCTAAACCAGAACATTCCCAAATCTACCGGCCATTTAACAAGCCAAACGTAGCTGCAGAAAATAATTACAGGGCTACCAAATAATATACGGTTACTTGTCAAGGAGACATCCTTGTCAACCACAGGTGACATGTACAGAGACTTTATTTGCAGCTGGTGTTAGTTTCCCACCGTCTACTGCAGTTTCCTCGTGTCCACCTTTTCACCATTTCAATTAGTATTACTATATAGCCTATATACACTACTGCGATTTGGCAGAATATGTACAGCACAAAGCTAGGCTTATACCAAGTCAATGAGTCTACAGAAACATTTAGTGTTGTTAGTACACCAGAAAGAATACATCTAATATACAAAACATCCCCCAGCAGAGAGCACAGAGGCAGTTCTGTCTCACTGAACATGTCTTTTAGACCTCTACTGCATAAACGAGGAAACGGTTAAGTTATGTAAATATATGGAAAAACAGAAACAGACTGAGGATGTTTCATAGGGTGGTCTGAAACCACATACTTCCTCCCTGATTATGCATATCAACAGCGCCTCTGGTCCTCAAACAGATCCTCAAAACACGTTTTAAACTGACGTTTTATTGTCAGCACAGTAGTACAAAACATCTCAAATGTCAGTGTCTTCACACTGCCTTATGTCTGACCCAACACAAAACAGAAAAACCTCTATGACTCTCTAACGCACAAGCCTTGCCCTATGATAGGGAATATCACACTGTGAATAATGAGGAACACCCGTGGAGCCGTTTGCACTGGATTGCTGGCGTTGGTTTCCCTAGAAAAAGGACCGCGAATTAAATGGGCGCTTGTGCTCTCATAAAAAGGGACCACTGTGCTTGGCCTCGCTGGATGGCAGATGTGTAGCTAGCCTTTAGCATTAACATTTTGTGCATGGCCTATGGAAGGGCTTGTGCCGTTTGATGCCTCTGCCAAACATTGAGGGACTTGATGCTGCAGCCTAATCTGTTCATACAGAATGCAGATTGCTCTAAAAGGGCAGATAGGCTTTATGGAGTTGTGGACTTAGCCGTTGAGGAAAAACTAAGTTCTCACAGATGTTCTATGACGTCAAGCAGTGAAGGCTACTCACGACTTGTGAGTTCTTGTGAACTCAATGAAATGTGAAACATTTTTATTCTTTGGCAGTGAGTGATATGTATACGTTTTCAAAGTGCTGCATAAATAATAGGTAAAACTAAACTCAATCACTTTACTTGAGCATAAAAAGACCAAATGGAGGGGTTCGAAGTAAAGTTTATGGTCACTTTGACACAAGAAAGTGGAGTTATTGGAAATATTTCGATTCACTACCATTCAGTTCAGCGATGTGTTGTCTCATCATGAGCTTAAAATCAAATGCATCCTTTTTAATTTTTTTTAAAGAATGGGAATGAATGTCAAAAGTGACAACTTTCAGTTTCAGTTAATATTGAAACTTAGCTTGCAGCTTGTACACTAGTGGTTTGCATTTACATTTATCCGTGCTCATTTTAAATAGAAAGAAAGCTAATTACTAAACAAATTAAAGATGTCACATAGGAGTCACTTTTTTCTTCATGGTGGATTTCTCCGTTTGTAATTAAACTCCTGATTTCCCCCCCAGGTATCCTTAGTAAGACAAGACAGTTAAAAATACTCCAGGCTATTTCTTTATTGACTGTTCCCCCAAACTAATTGTCTGTTAACAAGAGCACCCACCTTTATTTACCTCAGATGCTCTTTTATCATGCTAGCTCTTGAACTTCCGGACTGAGCTGTGTGCTTTGTAGACTTGTGTGCCAGGTGTTGTGACTGATAATGTACTGCTGTGAAGATAAAACTCTGTTACCAAAGCCTGCAGCTTGCTTCCCATTATGATTCCCACCCAAAGGGTTACATGCAGGCAACATCCTCAAGAATCCAGCTCTGTTCCAAAGCAGGAAATAATGACTTCAATAGAATTGCAGTAGAATTTGTGCTGGTTTGTTTAGATTGCATGCCGAGACATGCGAGCAGAGTGCCCCTGCTATCATTTGCTGGGGTTTAGAGGTGGGGAGAACATGCATTCTGATTTGGTGTGTTGACTTTGTGTATCCGTTATCTCGTGCATGTCTGAAACTCACTGAGCATTCCAGAAAATGGACACAAGGTGGTATTTTTATCCAAATATAAATGAATGGAGTTTGAAGAACAATCAACATGCAAACATGCACATATGTTGTAGTCTATGCATATGGCCATATGTATATATGGTCATATCACCACTAAAGTAGGATTAATTGTAAATTGGATGTCTGGCAACGTCATTAAGCATTTGTGGGTAACTTGTGCTTGGCACCAGTGGTTTTGTGAGCGGCAAAGCTAAACTTTACAGTGTGTCAGTTCCAAATGTTTATTAGACATATTCTCCATTCACAGTCCAGGCCAATAATGAGGCAGTTTAAACTCATTCACAGTGGTGTGAAAAAAAACAGAAGGCTAGTTTCTTTTGTTTTTCTTTCTGTTATGTTTTTCAGATTACAAATACAGACTGCTGATTAGTTATTTCCTCTCACGCAGGCGCAGAACGTGCATGCATGTCAGTGGTCAGCTGGCCATCGGCTGTAGTCTGTGCTGTGTTCATGTGCAACTTTTAACAGAAGACGTGAGGTGACAAACTGTTTGATCAGTCTGCCTTTGTCGGTGCTAGTTCTTTGAGGTCGGCTTGGTGTGTCAGGGCCCTAATCTTCATACAGACATTCTCTGTGTTGTGTAACCACAGGGCTCAGGGCACACAGACCTATCCCGGAACAGCGATTAGCATATGTATGGGCCCTCTGCTCCTCAACTCCCACACAAAAGGCAGGCGGGCTGTGCAGCCACGAGGGCCAGGTGGTAAGCAGTGGGATTTCTCCTCGCCTCAGTCATAGCCTGAGGGACAGGTGCAAACAACTTCACCTCCATGCAAGGCTACATTACAGCTCAAAGGAGAGGCTGTCTTGAACTTGTGCAATGCACAACAAAAGAAGCCAGGGAACTTTTGTCTGCTGCTTTCTGCTGTTGTCTTTTAAAAAGAGCTGGGCCCAGGCATAGCTTGTTAACAGGAAGTGGTCTCTGACTATCCTTGGAGTGCATTTAATCGCTGAAGGACTGTCAAGTGTGTCACACTCTCCCACATCATTACAGCATAGCCAAATGTTTTCCATCTCAAATATCTACAGCTTTCACAGACATAAATCTTCTAAGTGGATTTTCATTTTGGTAAGCCTTCAATCAGATCTTTGCTCATAATGGCCATGTCACTAGAGAGCACAGGCAAATATTCCAATGTGGCAAAAAACTGTAGGCCAACAAGATCACAGCATATACGTGCCCAGACGATTCTGTGCGCCAGACCTGATAATTATCAAATTGATTTTCCATACTTGTCCCGTTTTTCTAGGGCTTCCCAGGAAACCTGTAATTAGAGGCGTTTACTCTGCACACAGCCACTTGCAAGATATCTTGCGAGGCCCACTCACCACTTCCTCAGCCTACACACAAAGAAACGCAAGGCAAATGAGGGGTTAAAGGGACGAAGCCCATGTAAATGAGGCTCGGCGGTGTTCATTCAGAAACATGAAAGGCTTCTGTTAGCAAAGAGGGAGCAGCCCATGTCATGATCATACATAGTCAATATTCTTTCTTAACACAAACCCACTGCAAACCCCCGACTGCCCAAAAATTAAGCTCTTAAGAGAAAAACTGAATTTAGACATCAGTCACATGGCAAGATTACTGGGTGATCATGTGTGGGCTGCTATCCAGCGATACTATGGTTAGGCTCAATGTGAAATCCATACATAGGCCTTATGAAGTGTTATAATGAATTAAAATGTAGTGCTGTGAGAGAATTTCTGAATATTCACAGCAAAGTCTATCAGGCCTGTATTGGCAGCAGACTCCACCACCAGATTGCTATAACAAAGTCTTTGGCCACAGCTTCACCAGCCACTAAGACAGAAACCAACAATTATTTGGAAGTCCTACCATAATTTGCTAGGAGAAAGGTGAAAGTGGGTGTTGAATGTGGGGATTTACCAGACACTCTGGCTTAAGTATGGGCCATATGGCCTTAAAATCATTTTTAGATGTTTATAAAAAAGCTTTTCTTTTCTATGTGAAACTTTAAACCAATTTCAGCTCAATGCAGAGTTCAAGCTCATGATATTAAACGAAGCCTTGTGTTTCTTGAGCAGTGAGCTCACACATGCCCTCCTGAATATGAACGATTATACTTGCGGTTTTCTTTTTTCCTCCCTGACGTTCCAACTTGCTTCTCTGATTAATTTCCACAAAGCAAACATACAATCATCACGTACGATCATGACGCATCTCATCTCAAGATCAATTTGGTTACATAAAGACGACATACATGGCCTTTGTTGTGTGATGTAGCACCTCTTCAGATGATGTTCATTTGTTTTTTTTTAAACAGTCGACCCTGCGGTCATGTAGTAGCACCTCAATTATTAGGCTACCAGGGAGCCCTGTGTCTCTGCAGATTAGTGTTATCAAGCCACTTACATACCACCAAAGATGCTCTATTTTTGGAACAAACCACTTTCACTTTTAGGCATGTGTTGCTGCTGTACAATGTTGTTAAAATTGTGACTATGTTTTAATTACATAATGATTTACACTGAAACAGAGTTAGGAAATGCGAGGAGCTATTTCGGGCACCCCAGGTTCCCAAAGTCCCTTTCATTTTCGCACAGGCGGAGTTACGAGGCTCACTGTTGGAGCACTTCTACGTCTTGGATTGGCATAAAACGCTCCCGGTTTAATCATCAGTACAAAAGACGAAGTACTGCGTGGTTCACTGATGAAAAGTCGAAGGTGCAAGACACATGGTCAATGGAGAAGTTCACTATAACTCCCTAGGTGCCTTTTGGCAAGAAACATCCAAACACCAAGAATAAAATTCTGTGACGTGCTCCACGAACGGTGGGTAAAATCTAAAGCTGGCAAAACAATCTGCAGCTTAAATCAATTTACTTTTGGAGTCTGGGCTCATTTTGGATGAAGCCAAGATAGTGTGGTTTGTTTCTGAAAAGTATGTACCTGTGTGGCTTTGTCTTTCATGCAGGAAGGGTAGGGTCCATGTGAGTCCCGAGGCCACTGGCCAGTGAGGTATGGCCCTGTGATGGCGTCCAGGGAAGATGTCCGCCGGATGGCACTGGAACTCCGAACCTGTAACTTGGACCTTTCTGCTGTGAATTGAGAAAGAAAAACACAACAACATAGGATTAGGGGCACACACGCACACCCATGAAGGCGTCCGTAACAAGTGAGCAATAGTTCCCAGACACCCTAAGGCATCTTTGACAGTTGATGTGCCAGCACTAAAACGTGTAATAAATCTCACAGTGAAAATGTGTAGCCAAAGACTGGGGGCCATATTTTTTCACCTGAAACGAAAAGCAACTGCATAAGTTTGTTTTCTTGGCCTGGTTTTAATGGAATTAATAGTTACTTGTGTCCTTGGCTGAAAAAAGTTAGACAATATCTCCAAAAACAATAAATTATAATTAACACTTCCCCCTCACCTTTGTTAACTAGTGCAATTAACAGTGTTTTATAGAGACGACACCTTGCCTTGCAATCTCTAATCCAATCCAATTATTCTAATCTCATAAATATTCGTGCAGGGCAAACAGCAGATTTGAGAGCTGAGGCCTGAAGCAAATGTAAATGACTGAGCAAGAGCATCTGATGTTATGAGAACAGTCTGCTGTAAGCCAGAGCAGTTAAGCACACACCACCCACATAAGAACTCATAAACAACCACAATACAATGCACATCAATACTGCCTGCATCCACTCAACATTCCTGCAGTGACACGCAGTTAAAAAAAAGAAAGAAATCTCTCCAGTGAGAGCTGGATTAAATTTATTCACCTCAATTACGCTTTGATACTGAAATAAATACGCTTTCATTCAGTAATCATTCGAAGGTAGAATTAAAGAATAGCATGACGATCAGGATTGGACACATTCACTCATTCACTCTATTCTTTGTCTGAGTAGGCTAAGGCAGAGGCCTTTTCAACATGAACACACAAACTATAATGCACACAGACTAAACTATCAACTTGAGGCACCCCTATCCTAGCAGAACTACACAGCCATTCATTGTTGTTCTTTGTCCATAGAATACACAGCCATACCCACCCAAAGGTATTGCCTAAGTAAGCTTACTGGGCTACAGTAAAATTCCCTGAAGCATTGTAGACAAAGGAAGCAGGCTAAATTTCCATCAATATTGATATAGGCCTAGCCAGTGCCCTCAGAACTGGGATTGTGGTTATTTTCCATCGTCTCCCCACTTGCCAGACTAGAATAATCTCCTGATGAGAAAGAAAAAGAAACAGTGTGAAAGAATCCAAGACATCAAAAGCAGCCCATCTGCTGATTTCAGGGATCAGTGAGTGGTGTATGTGACATTAAAAGGAATATTTTCAGGTTGAATTTAAATAAGAACTTTCCTTCACCGGGCATTGGGCAAGCTGAGTAAAGGTCTCAGCATTTCCAGGGATAAATGGGTGTTTTATCAACTGTAGAGCAGAAGCAAATGTGAAAACAAACATATGGTCCAAATCAGTAAACCATAGCAGAATGGTTTCCTGTAGGTTTTCACAAAGTTGCATGACACTGGTTGAAAGAAAAAATAATAAATCACAATAATTCAGCTTCTTCTGGTGATTACAGTTGAAACAAAATTAAGTTTGGTATCTCATAAACCTTGTAGGACTTACAATATATGTCACTTTAATAGACATAATGCTGTTGATGGTCTTGGACAATTCAGATCAATTCAACTTTACTGTACCTGGTCCAATTACCAACACAGTGAATAATGACACATGGGATTACCTACTCATGACTCAACAGGTGCAAGGACTAAATAAAAAACAATAGATACTAAATATATCATTCAGAAATGACTTATCTGAATAGTACTGATACAACTGGTATGATTACTGCTCCTGTAAATGCTTTTGAAACTGTGAATTTATGTACTATATTATATAAATATAACACATTACACATCATCATGATTGCTTTTTGAATCAAAGGCTTGATCATACAACTATAGGGAAATCTCTTTAACCACTAGGCCACCCTGCAGTATCATATTCCAATAATGTTCTACATCAGTTGCTCATGCTGAAAAGTGTATTAATTGCAAGCAGTAATTTCAGCAGTGACTTTCTTTCATACAATATAAATGATTAACAATACTATTCATCTTGGCTGTGATCCTTAAAAGTTTATGAGTTTCAGCATCTGTACCTCAGCTGGTCAGGAAATGGTTTGTTAGCATTATTAGCATCACTCAATGAGTCCAGTGGGTACCTCCCACAACAAGCTAGCTTGGATTAGTTTGAGTGCATCTCAAATGGATGAGAAAGTGATGCTAACAGTGCTAACGAGTTCAACATTTATAACAGAAGTTAATAATGGGCAAACTTAACATTTATGTTAGGTTAAGACCATCAAAAAGATGCTACACGTGTCAGTTATGCGCAGACTAATAAAACTACAGAAAACACATCACAGTCCCACCAGAGTCGACTGATTTGGACAGCACGCTCATTTTCACATTTGCTCCTACTCTGCAGTTTAAATGGGTGACAATGAAACAGGGCTGTTTCAGCACAGCTGGCACTTTGACAGGGAGCGGGACATGCATTGTTGGGACACTGTGGTAAGAGAATGATGTCATGCTGGTGAACCTAAAAGGTCACGATGTGGAATATTATACTCTTCACTCTGTCCTTCATCATCAGGCTACGATCCAAACTGCTGGAACACCAGTGCAGTCCATTACCAGTAAGACATTGTCTAGCACTTACATTGACCATACTTTGGACTTGATTTCGCACCAAATGGCAAGCATTATGTCTGTGAGTGGGTTCAAAGTACCACAATGAATGAGAAATTATAATGTGCCTCAGTTACATCTAGCTGGACTGCTGTGATGAAAGATAATGATTAAATCATGCTGACATTGTTATACTTGTCTGCTTCTTGATAAATGTGTAGCAGACTGCATTTTTGACTGCTAGTACCCACGATCCCACATTGATATAATCATAATCGTCATCTGAGGCCTCTCGTGTGTTTGGACTGTGAGGTCATGGCGATGAAGGAGGGTCAGGTCTCCATCATCACCACAGACGTGGGACACTGGCCTGGGTTAGAGGTCGTTGCTTTCAGAGGATTGAGGTATGCGTGGCATGCCACTAGAATGGGAAATCAACACCAACCGCTAGCCAAACATGGGTGGAATTAGTCGTGTCTGGTAAGTCTGCCTACTCAGTTGTTGTGGAAGAGACTTCATTTCCTGCCTTGCATGGTACACTGGTCAAGGTTGGGGGTCATCTCATTCAAAGAACTGAGGAATGTGAAGCACGTCACAAACATTAAATTCCAGACACAACTCCACAATAACTACCATGTTGCACAGAGACAAGAGGGCTGTCATTTTGGTTTAAATGTAAGAGGGAGAATCTAGTAAATGTGACTAATGACGGTAGCATTGATCCAGTTGTGAGAATACCTGGTGCTTTTTATGGGAAGTGATGCAAACTCAGAAATACCCACTGATCTTAGCAGAACTAGAATTTTGTCCTTTTGTGTCCAGATACTGGAAAAGCAAACTGTAACCATATCACAGTGTGCCTCAAACACTTGGCAGTTAATGTATGGTTATGTGTATGTTTTGTAAATAAAACACAGGGTTTACAGAAAGAAAAAAAAGCAGAATTCTTCCAGCTAAACAAAAATGCAGTTCTGGCCTATAAAGGGATACTGCTACCGGTCTGAAAAAACAGCCAGTGTTGATATTTGACAGGAGAAGCTGTCATAAATAAAAATTTTGTGAAACACTGGGAAATGTGGATTTAGGGCAGCCTGAACTCGCTTGTCCTCCTTCACTTTGCCTCCATATGACTTCCAAGGAGCAGCGACGAGTGTGACATTAAACGATGTAGCACTCGCCTCTGTTAGCCATGTGCAAGGCAACATGCTGAGGCTCAGCATATGTTCTGAATATGCCGAGTACTAGATGCTGCATGTATAGAGGGAGGTCAGAATAGGAAACACCTGACCATTCCCTCAGCACTGCTTTTACTTGGACTGACGTGGCCCCTTTTACAACTGAAACCTCTGCCAACCCCCCCCCCCCCCCCCCCTCCTCCTCATGTCAAAAGTCCATAGGAAATAAGAGAGCCAACAGTGCACTCTATTCTCTTTATGAGTGCCTAATTGTGTAAAATAGGCAAAATAGTTAGATCAAACTTCTGCAAATCAAGTGCTAACCTTCTTCCAGACTTGCAGGCTACCCCCTTAAAATAAATGTTTGATACATTTTTTGGATAAATTAAAATATTAAACTGAAAACCATTAAGAGTAACAAAAGAAGTTACCATGATAAGTTATCAGTGGACAACAGCACGTGGTGACATGGCATTTCTTGTCCTATGTAACGCAAAAACGGTTTAAAATAATTATTTTTACCTCTGTAAACTGGAGAGTCTGGAGGACAGGAGGAGTCCTTATTTTCGGGGGACAGTCTTTGCTTAGCGTTTGCACTTCCTGAACTGAGTGTTGGGCTGGAGGGGGGAGTTGATCCTCGGCTGTTCGTTGATCCTCCGTAGAGGGTCTGCGCCCGCGTCGGGCTGCTCTGACCCCCACGCAGGAGCTGGAAGGGCACGGTGGCACGGATGGGGTGCAAACGGCAGCTGCTGTTGTTGAACGAGCCCGGGGAGCCCGCATTGGTGCGTCTCACCCTCGGCTGCTGGAGCGAGTTGCTGGGAGCTGACATCCTTCGAAACTGGCTGTAATTCCTGTCGCAGTAAGAAACACGTACTGCCAAAGCTGCTGCTTCTCTAGAGGAGGAGGAGGTGGTGAGGTAGGGGACGGTAAGATAAACATTAGCTTGTTAGCAAAAAAAGAACGTTAGCTTCCTTTTTTTTTTAATTTCAACTCATGCGCTCGAGGTAAAAAATGTGGTCCAACACGCATTTTTTGGTGATAACTTACCTGTAAGATACTAACACATGCCAACGTAAGCTGTAACCATTACACAAGTAACTTTAAAAGTTGTTTTTCATACTTCTTGAAACGTTTAATTCGTGTTTTCCAGCTCTCGCTCTGTCTTTCCCATCATGTCCACTCACTTTAAATGACAGTTGTTTCAGCCAGACTACTGGTTGATGCGTGTGGGCGGGCTACGCTCCTCACTTCCGAGCCTGTGATTGGATAGAGACGTCGTACAGTCGCGTCGCTGATTGGTGCAAGCTTGTGTATGGATCGTACTTTCATCCAATCGGATTAGCAATGTGTTATTAGTAAGAGTAAAGTTTTTTTTTGTGTGATAATTAAGACATAAATTAATAAAAATTACATTTTTCAATTCGGCATGAATTCGGCATGTATACTATATATATTCAATATATTTTAAAGTTTACATATATAACCGAATAAATATTACAACTCGGGAGTTGGCCTCCCTCTCACCACAATGTCCATTAGCAGCTCGATTCACTCAATTTCACACAATCAAACATTGTATATACATTTAACCTGTACATAGAGACAAGTATTGTCTATTTATTGTTTACATATTCATACCTATTCACCTGTACATTGTAGTTATACGATTGTTAATCTTTGTCTTGTTAAAGCTGTATGTATATGAGTACTTTCCTGTACATTTGTGCTATGCTCTATTTGTATGCTTAAACATGCTTGGCCAATAAAGTTGATTCTGATTGTGTTGAGATTGTTTTTCAAGGTCAAGAGCACATTTTTCATCTCAACGTTTAAGCCAACATTGACAAGAACTTCTTACAGCTACTAGTAGACCTTGTGGTGAGATTGCTGTGTCAACTGTTGTTTCAAAGATCAAGAATTAACGTTCAGTCTAATATGTAGCTAAATAATCGCTTGCCTAGTTCTAAGGCCCAAAATCTTTAGTTTTTCCCTGGTGTCCATCTTTCTGCCTGCATTGATGGTCTGTGATTCTGCAGGAGTTACCATGGGAGAATAAGTTGTGACTCAATGCTTTTAAGCAAAGATAAAATAAAGAATGCACATGACAGAAAGCCCACGCCATCTGTGTCTATGGAACATAATGTAAAAATAAACCATGTAAACTTATGGGGGGAAAAAACACCCCATTCAGCCGTGCACCAATTTGTCAGTCAGAATTTATTTCAAAGAAAAACACAAGAAACTCTGAAAAGATGAAATTCCAGCCACTCTGTTTTTTGGGACGCTACACGGCTCACTAATTTATCAGCTCCACTCCAAAATAGTTCACAAAAGGGCATGAAGGCCTATAAAACCTCCCACACTGGGAAGAGATCCTGGTGAAAGCAGTACACATTAGCTCCTGTGCCCCACTCTTCCTCCTCCTCCTCCTCACGTCCTCCACCCCCCTCCTCCCTACTCCATGACTAAGTGATTTAGCCAGCTCTGGTGCAGGCCGCCTCTCACTTACAATGCCTCCCCGGGTTAGTGACAGAATGGGGAGGGTGGCAGAGAAAGAGAGAAAAACCCATTTACAATGCAGCTTACACACGGCCGTCCGTCCACAGACGGCGCCCATCCTTGGATTGATGTGTGGTATGCATAGTTTTTGGGTGCAATTTGGGCACCAGAGAGAGGAAGAAAGAAAGAGGGGGCAAGTCTGTGTATGTCAGAGGGTGTAGGAAGGGGGGCACGGGGCTCAGCCTGTCTGTTCTCTCGCCCTCTCTTTGAGTCAATAGTGTTCCGGCAGCTGAGGTTCTTTATGAGGGGAACAATCTGGAGGGTCTTGTCAGAGTGCCGAGCAGCTGCTGTTTTCTGGCGAGCTTCTTTCATGGACCACAGGCCTGGAGTGGGCTGGTGAATACATACGTGCCCTCCCGCCCTCCTCCTCCTCCTCATCATCACCCACCACCCCTACCTTCTCCAATTCCTCATCCTCTCCCCCCAAAACCACCCCTCACACTGGAAGCCCTCCCGCACAATGCCAGATGAAGAGTGGCACAGAGGAACATGAAGAGAGCAAGATAGTGTTGTTATTGTGCGCTGCACTCCGCTCCGTCACCCGGGGTACCGTCCTTCACCCCCGAACAATGCTTTCATGAGGTATGTGAAGATCATTTCACATGACAAACACAGATGTTAAATAGCGTCTTAAAATACAAGCCACAAAATATTGCTCAGACATATTGGCACCTGTGATCACATCTTTAAAACCTGATGTGCGAGTGAACATTAGGTTTTATTTTACCGATCACAACAAAACCATAATGAGCCTGATTCAGGTTAAATTGGAAGAGGCTCATTACAGCAGGGCCTCTTGTATTTCTCCTGAGTGAGATTTTTATTAGCAGAGCAGTGAGTTTGCATTTGCTCCCTTTCTGTCATGGATTCAGTTAGTGAGATCAGTAACACACACTGCCTCCCTTCTTCATATAGGGCTCTGTTATAATGTTACATTCAATTATACTAGGCTATAACTTAACAGTACGTCATTCTATTCAAGCAACCATTCCAGAGAAGGACACTGCTGGCACCCCTTTGTCCCTTGCCTAGTTGTCGTTGTGGCGGGTGCAGCAGTGAACCTGCACTGGTTGGCTTCGCGCTGGTGTTTGGCTTCGGTTTCCGACAGGCGTCTCCTGTTTAACTGCTGTCTGAAGGCACCAGGTTACCTGTGGTGTCCAGCTGCATGCACCTACACGTGCAAGCCGACACTGGGCACTCTGTGTGGTCTCTGTAATGGACACATGAAGGTCTGTTAAAAAAACAACGTGTACACGAGAAAAACGTGTAAACAACAGATAGTGCAGAAGATTGTACATTCTGGCCACATGAAGAGAGAAGAACAAGAAGCCTGTGAAGCTTCCACTCACTGAATGTTTTCGATTCTGAATCAAACACCAAACAAAAGAATTTAGGGAATATCTCATTAAACAGTGTCATTGCCTACACAGAATAATTTATATTGGAGTATTTTCTGATGCCAGAAAATGGGTTCGCTAATGGCTATGATGGAAGATGGCTCACATTTTGGTATTTTAATTAGTAATTTTAAAATTTTTATGTTTTTGCTTTAGTCACCCAGAAATAAAAGCACAGTGCCTTTGTCTGTGCAGATAATTACAGGCTTCTGTTTAAGGGAAACAAAAGGGATTAGCCTTACACTAAAAAAGGACGCCATGATGGCCTCCAACTAGTTTATACTACTGTCATCCTTCTGTAGCAGCACAACATATACAAAACTTTATGAAAAGGTGACTTTTTATAGATCATTAGAATCACTTCACTTCAAAGGTACCACAGACCATAGCAGGAACCATGTTCACGTATGTTTGAAAGTGATCTACATGTGTGCAGCTTCCAGTGAGAGTCCCACCTGAACCAGCTGAGCATGTGGCCAGCATGGCCGCCGTGTCGACAGTTGTGGCACCAGGTGAACCAGTTGTTGAACTGAGCAAGTTTGTTCTCCCTCGTCAAGTCCACCTTCTCATCCGACTTCCCCGTTCCTGCCAAAAAAAGATTCATCCATAAGTCAATATTAAAAATCAACAGAATTTGAATCTGTCAACGCTGGTTTGAGTGACACCGCATCAATAAGGAAACTGGATTGACTCCCAGGTGAAATTGCCCCCTAAATGCTGATCAAAGTGCACACATTCGCCCCTGCAAATGCTCAGTTAGGTATTATAGACACCTAAGCTGCTCCAAGATACCTGCCTGTCACTGGAAATAACAGCTGAGCATCTGTCTACATACTCCACACAGGCCCAGTTTACCTGGGCAATTAGAAACCGGTGTGCCCATGTTCATGAGGCAGAGGGCACACCGTGGCAGCGGTTTCCTGCAGCCGGGGCAACTGGTCACTTTGGACTTGGTGGGTGAGCCGCTGACACCGTACTGGCTGAAGCCGCGGCCCTGGTGAGGCATCGCCGAGCAGCTGTAGGAGATGGACTTCCCACAGAAGTTGCAGCTCACAAACACCTGTCGCCCAGAAACAAACACAAAGGTCAGCTGATAAGGACCGGTAAACATGAAGGTAAAACCAACAAGCACACGCTCACCAGCTGTCTGAACTACATTTTGAGGGGAGAGGGAGATAAAGCATCAGATAACAGAGCAATAATCCCAAAAAGCTTAACTGTGAATATTGGAATGCTAGTGATGCAGTTAGGTAGTGCCAAGTTCTGCTTGGCGTATTCATAATCAGTATTTAGTATTTGGCTTTACAAAAGGGTGTAGTATAATACAGTATGTGTCCTCCAGTGTAAAAAGGAGAAAACAACAAAGATCATGAACCACAACACAGTTTTAATGACAAGAACTGGAGAGCAGAGCTGGGAGTGTTGTGAGCTTTGCTGACACGCTTCAGATTGGCACAAACTTCCTGCGCTGTGATAAACAGTAGAAGCGTCTTATTAGGGGAAGTCCTGCTTTGGGTTTGTCAGTGCATTATCAAATTAGAGTCAGGAGTGTGTCACTTCACGTTAAGACGCTGTAATGCGGTTTTACAAACGTGCATTTCAAACATTTTCTATCAAACCTAACCTATGATGATTGACATTATCAAATGCAGTTATATATCACTGCAAGTTGTGATTATTTTGATTAATAATTAATCAGTTTATTGTGTTTTAACAAATTCTTTGCTCTGTACAATGTCAGAGGAAGATGAAAAATCCTTCTTAAAGACAACTGTCAAAAACACAAAAGCATTCAAATTACAACATAAATCATAGAAATGCGAATCCTCACATTTGAGAAGCCAGCACTGTTCATAAATGACTCAAATCATTAAATGAAATCATTGTCATTTCTGGTCAGTCGATATTGTTTCAGCTCTACAATTATTAACAGAATCCTTACCTGGGCCAGTGGTTTGGAGCTGGGGTCCAGCTTGCTCCTGTGGATGTCAAACTCGGCCCGTTTGTGCCAGAATCTCCACGCATCCAACAGGTTGCGGTAGTTTTCGATCCAGCACTGGACTCGAGGGTCTTTCAGCACTTCGCCCGGGGAACCCTATTGGAAGCAATTCTTTTCTTAGCCATGTTTCACATTATCACTTCAGTTTACAAGCAGGCCATGAAAACAAATAGTCAAAGTGTTCTCGACACCCTTCCTGCACCCTCTGGTGGTTTGTGTATATGTACATATGTGACGTATACACAATTACTGCATAGGTGGTGGATGCATTGTGCACTGTAGTACACTATTCAGGAGCCAGTTAGAACAGGAAAAAAAATATAGCAAACCGAGTGTTGAACAGGTTGTTCTAGAGCATGTTAAAAAATGACAGACATGTTCTTGTATCCACTATAATTTGCTTGAATATTTCTTTTAGTAACAAGTCCATGAGAGCAAACAACTCCAGCAAGGCTTGCTTCATATTGTTTAAGGAGGTGGCATGTGTAAAGAATAACAACTGTTAGACATGAACAGGCACGTCTGAATACATCCCTCGATCTCTCCAAGGGTGCGATCAGATAGATAGAAAGATACTTTATTGGTCCAGAGGGAAATTAAGGCATTAACTAACAACAGTGCAAGAATAATGATGCTGCAGACAATATACATAAAATACAATTAAAGATATATGAGTTATGTTACAAACATATAGTATAGGCTAACATAGCCTGTAACTGATACAGGTGAGCAGGTTGCAGTTAATCTTCATTTAGCATGTTGTTAAAACCTCACTTACTGCAGTTTGTTGAGGCTGTTCCATGAACTTTAAACCACAAGAACCCAGGCTGCAGTTTTTTATGGCACAACACAAGTTCAAACGGATCTGTTGTCACCTCTTCAAATGAGCTTAAATGGGCACCATTTAAGTGACAATTAAATGGTCTAGGTTTTTTGCAATTAAGTTCAACCACGGGCAAGTGTGGTGGAGACGCAGGCATGTACGCATTGAATATTTTGTGTTTGCTTGAGTATAGGTGTAATTAATTTATTAATAAAATTGATTAATAAAACAGCTTTAGAATTGTATCTGAGGCCAGGGGTCATTTTCCAAATACACCTTTTAGCGTTGACAGAGTTACAGCAACTTATGTTATTGTAAAACTCATTTGGCCAAAAATAACTGAAATACATAATTATTTCAGTATTTACCTGAGGGGGAAGTTAAACAGGCCTGAGATCCGGTCTGGTGAGCAGTGATTTTAAACTTGAGAAGAGAAGTGATATACCGAGGCAGGAGACCTTTATAAATAAAAATGATAACATGTTACTCTCTTCTTGTTGCTGTGGGGTACTTGTCTCATTTAAATTAAGTGGATTATATTATTTATTTTATGTATCTGATAAGTTTATTAGACAATGTGCAGAATGAGCCACAGTAGCCTCAGCTTGCATGCTTCTCTTCACGTGGGGCCATTATTTATTATCACATGCTAGGTCATGTTCATTGACATTTACATAAGCCTTGTATTTATTTTAGTTTCGTCACTTAGCCAAATATTTTTGTTGGAGGGCTGATTTGGCCAACAAGCTGCTAAATTCCACCCACCTCCTCTCCAATCATACTTGGTGTGAATGTGTTAAAAGTACAAAAAAACAAAAGACATTGCATAATTAGTCCGTTTGTGTACCTTCAGCATGCAGAAGCTGGCAGTCTGGACATCCCCAGTGCGGTCCACGTAGCTCTCCATAAGGTCTACGCCATCTTTAGTCAAACCCGTCAGCAGGATGCCCTCCAGGTTGCCCACCTCCTTCATCTCATTGGTTAGCTTGTCGATGTATCGAGGCAGCTGCAGCCAAACACCCCAGAAATATCCAGCTCATCAAATCAGAGAAGAATGCTACATAACCATGCCCGTCTGCAGAAATTCAACAGGGTATGACACATGCATAGCTACAGTGTGGTATCATCAGGACATAATCTGCTGTTGAAAGGCTGGCTTTGTTACCTGTGCGTCGCTGAGAAACATACAGGCAAAGGCTACTCTGTCCCGCACAGCAACACTGCTCTCATGCTGAAATAAAGACAAAGACTTTTATCTTCTATTGTCATTTCAAATAAATATAAATACATATCACAATTCGGCCTCAATTTGCAATGTGTGTCATACATTCAGTACATAGAATATGTGTCTTTATATTGACACTAAACATTCTTTCCAAAAAAGGTTTTTCTGCTCTGTGACCCAGTTCTGCAGGAACACCCAATCAATTCTAAAAGCCAAGGTGGCACGAAACAATGTCAGAGCGACCGACTAAATGTTCTTATTGTAGAGTCGTCACTTCTGGCCAGAAAAAGGCCTAAAGAGAATAATAAATGTGACAGCAGCTGGTCGGCCAGAATCTGATGCATGTGAGGGAGGAAAAAAGCAGAAACATACACTCTGTTCTAGGAACAGGATCATTTTCTGTGACGTGACTCACAGTGCAGTGAACTAAATGGAACACACATCTCTTCCAGTGCACCTGTGGATTTTCCCAATAAAGATCATGGGAGTGTTAACTACATATTCATCACTGTGTTAAGAATACACAGTCGTTTTCATTAGGTGGGAACAATGAGGGCCAGTTTAAACTTTCTTTTCACTAACTTTCCCTGGGTTTGCAATAAAGCCATGAAATTCCATGACAGTAAGAGATCCAATACCAGCACGCCATCATAGGCTCCAGGCTCACTGGTGAGAAAGGCAAACATGACACAAAGGTAGGGGTTCTTCAGCTGCAGCCTCAGAGAGCTGCACATCTCCCTCCACAGGGAGGACTTCTCGTCAGTGTAGCCCGACAGAGCCATGGCAACCACATTCAGATTCAGGTCACCTGTGAATAAGAAGAAGTCAGACAAGCAGGTTTGTTTACTATCGGCAGAGTCTTTACTGTAATTGCAGCATGGTGATGAAACAATAACTCAAGGTGAGCTGGCTTTGTGGCTCAATGAAAAACAAGTTCCAAGACACAGGACTTCCATAAAAAGCCAGTTGTTTCATGGTTAGCTCACATTATAAACAACTCCATTACTCTTTGGTCCTGCTGCAGCCTTCATCAGGGAGTAGCATTCAAAACAAAACTAAATAAAAGTATTACATTCACCCTTGAAGAGCACCTTAAATCTTAAATCACCTTAAATAAATGTGGATTTTGGACAGAGCCAGGCGTCACTTTATGCTAAGCTAAGTGTCTTGTGGCTATAGTTTGGGTGGACACATAAAAATGATTTTGATCTTCTGTCAAACTACTTTAACATTAAACTGATGGTAAATTTAAATTGTACATTTTAGCAAAATAAAATAAAATACTTTAAAGCTGCAACAATTAGTCAATTTGTTGATTAGTTGGCATTTGTGGAGACTAAATGTCAAATGTTTGCTGGTTACAGCTTCTTAAACGTGAGGATTTGCTGCTTTTCTTTGTCAGTTATGACAGTAAATGAAGAGTCTTTGGGTTTTGGGCTGCTGGTTGGGTTCTGGGAAATTGTGATGAGCATTTGTTAATGTATTTTTGCATACACACTAAACAATTTATCGATTTATGGTGAAAATAATCATTAATTGCAACCCTAAAATACATAATTACTTAATTTACATGAATGGCTTCCTCAAAAGCAAAAGTAACAAAGGCAAATTATATCCCACTAGATATAAAAATTAAAAAAACAGACTGGTAACATGTCAAACTAAATGGACGAGCTATCACAAAAATGTTCATATGTTTGTGTAATAATGCAGATGAGAATCAGAGCATTACGTCAGAGCTGCTGTTTGAGAAACTGTAAGTGTCGAGATGGCTCTGCTGACACGCCTTATCTAATGAATCACCCCATCCGTCATGCTCGAGAAACACTCATTAGAACACACAGCAGAAAAGCGTTTGACCTACATTTGTGGAATTTTTCTTAGACAAGACGTGTGTAAACAACAGCCTTCTCTCTCCATTTTTATTAAACCTCAGTGTGAAGAGCACTGCAGCTGATAGAGGATGAGTGTTGTGTGAAAAACAAGGTCCTCCTGCTGTTACATTTTTCAAATTCTTTAGGACCTTAATTTCATTTGTTAGAGGGGTTTAAAGAAAAGAAAAGAAAAGGCACTTTATGTTTATCAGAATTAGTACAATAAGATTTTTACCACATTTCTAAATCACCACATGCTTTTAAAACACGCTCTAAACCCAAGTACTTGGTCAACAAAACATTATAATTATTGCTTACAGAGGCAGATCACTGTGAAGTGAAAATCAACAGGATCTCAGTTAGAGAGGAAAAAAGGTGGTTTAACAGTTTGTGGTTATTTAATGGGTTGAATTTCTTACTGCTTCATTATGAACCTCTACATAATTAAATTTTGACCAAAAAAAGTAGTAGTAGTAGTAGTAGTAGAGTAAAACACATAAGACCAAGCACACTAGAGCTGCAACAACAATTTTTCAAACTGATTAATCGCTAAAGTTTTTCTAAGCACAAATACCAAACATTTGATGGTTCCAGGTTGTCAAAGGTGAGAATTTGTTGCTTTTCTTGGTATTACATTATGGTAAACTGAATAAATTTGGGTTTTGGACAGTTGGCCAGACAAAAACAAAAACATCAGCTTGGGCTCTAGGCTCTTGTGATGGGCATTTTTCATTGTTTCCTGATGTTTTAGACACCAGGTGATTAACTGATTAATCAAGAAAAGAATCAGTCGATTACTCAATAAGGAAAATAAAGGCTCTTTGTAGCCCTAATGCAAATAATTAAGCTTATCTAAAGCATTAAACGTGAAACTGAGTTTGGTCTGAAACATTCCTCCTTCCAGTCAACACTTGGCTTCAAAGACACACCTGCTTCCTATCCCCCTCCTAGCCCCCACCCTCCACGGTGCTGCACTCACTCACCCTTCTCAGCAGTGGCTCCCTTGTTGAGGATCTGGATGGCCCGCCGGATGTCCAGGTTGAAGAGAGCCACGGCGGCCGCCCGCTCCCATTCACGCTCCTGCTCCAGGGATCGCAAGAAGATCTCCACGTCGATGTCGGGCCCCCGGCTGATCCAGCCGCAGAGCCGCAGGGCGAGGCAGCGCTCATCGCTGAGATACCGCGGCACATCTGTCTGCCGGTCTGAACCGCTCCAGCACCTGCGGCTCTCTGTTGTGCCTGGAAGAACCAGGAAGACATGCACAGAACATTTAATACGTCTATTTTCTCAGGTTTGCAATGTACGATCAGTGCAGAATAATGTTCACAAATACTAATTACTCAAGGTCCTACTCTTTCTCACAAAGTGCATTTTATAATATTACATTTTCAGGTGATGGCCAGTGTGTCAGTCACTTACCTGTGCTGGTCTTTACAATGTTCTTGATACCAGAGTAGACCACAGACTGTTTGTTCCCCTGCAGTTTCAGCTCCATGTCTTCTGCACACTGCTTCATAAGTGATACTTATATAGGAATTGTAACTGATATTGCAGTTCAAACAACATAATGATAGCACGAAACAAATTCACTACAGAACTGGATCACATTACTCAAATTCAAGCTGGACCAAAGTCAGATAACAGTTCAAATGCTGCTGAATCAAAAAGATCTTTAGATGTTTTTACTATTTACAAATTATATATATATATATATATATATATATATATATATATATATATATATATGCACATACTTTTTTCTGCCTATTAAAAAAACATATTTTGGCAGAGAAAACAAGGATGTTTTCACCACCACCAATTCTCCTCAGGATTATCAATTTATTTATGAAAACAAATTGTACACAATCAAAATAATTTCAACGACGCTATCCTCAGAAATCTAGGCAGTGACTAATAATGATCTCTTTCATTACATTTTAATTACCTGTATTAATAACCTACTATTAGCTATTATATACATGAATAAAATCTACTAAGGGCCAAAAGACTTTCACACCTGAGCAGTCAGCTGTGTAAAAGGAGAGATAAAAGCTATTAAACACAGCATCTTTACAGAATTTGTGTGATAAGGAGCTGAGTTGCCATGTCAACTGTTTTGTTTATCGAAACCCAGGTGTACCAAATCACAGTAGTTTTACATTGACTTAATATAAAAACAGTATTACTGCCCCACCACTTCATTGTCAAGGATATAGAACAGATCATACCACAAAGACTTGAGCTGGGGATCCTTCCCTCCAGCCAGCAGGTGGTTCCTCCACACCTGGACGGTATCGTGCCCGTACCTGGACTGAGCCCTCTGCCTCATCTTAGTGGCGATGTCTTTCTCAATCACACTCTCCACTCCTTCAGCCCCATCCTCGATGCAGTCGTACAGGTGTCGGCCGCACGCCCACATGAGCGAGGTGGTGGAGCTCCAGGCGAGCGAGATGCGCTCGAACACGGTGAAGTCAGTCATGACGCGGTTGGCTGCTGACACCACCACCATGCGGTTCTGAGAGGACGGGTGCCAGGCAAAACTGCCAATCTGGCTTTCACAGGGCTGCACACTTCGCTCGATGATGGTGGGCTCTGTCTCATCGCCGATGGGTGTAGGAGTGTGTTGCATGTCGTACAGGCGGATGATGTTGCTGTCACGTGTCAGTGTGGCCAGGAGGCCAGTACGAGTTGGACACCAAGCCACCTACAATGAGAAAGGGACCAACTTTCTGCATATAAAATCTACCTAACTTAATATTTGACCAACAAATGTTTAAACATTTAGCTCATCTCCTCAAAAATAAAACTGCATCATACCTTTGTGAGTGGCTTAGGCTGCTCAGTGAGCGTGAGCACGGGCTTCTCAAACTTCCTCAGATCCCAGATGGCAACCTGGCCCTCAAAGAACGAGGCCACACGGTCATGGAAGTGTGGGTCGACTGTCACCCCCTGGATGGCCTTGGTGTTGACAAATGTTTTCTGGCTTGTGTTTCTCAGGTCAAATATTGCGAGGTTTCGGTGCATGCCGGCCAGAAGCAGCTTTGGGTCACGAAGCAGCCAGCAGAGGGACAGGCAAGCATCGTTCTGGCCTAACTCATACAAAGGTTTGGTCACTACTGTGCTCGAGTCCAAATCTACAGATGAGAGACGAATCTTCTCAGCGGCTACACTGGCCTCTGGGGAAAACTTACTGCTAATGTCCCATATGAGGACAGAGAAGTCTGCCCTGTGCTTGTCCAACCCAGCTGCCAGCAAGTTGCTGTCCACTGGGTTCCAGGCTAAAGTGTTGCATTGACGTGCGTGCTTGGGCACAAACTCCTTCCCCACCAGCTCTTTACATGTGGAGTTGTGGCTCTGACCGAGGCTGGTGAGCACCACTCTGCCGTTAGCTTGGCCCACAGCAAGCAAACACTCCGGCTCATGTTTCGGGTACCAGGCCACACATTTCATATAAGGGGTGTCAGAGTTGATGGCTAGTAAAGTAGCAGAAGTTTCTTCAGACAGCGGGAGAGTACCAGGCTTGGTTTCTGCACTGCCCACAGGTCCGATACGGTACAGTCCCAGTTCAGAGTCACAGATGACATAGCGGTCCGGGTGGTGGGGAGACCACAGGATGTCAGGTTTCGAGCCACTCATGATTCAGAAGCAGCTAGAAGGATCTCAAGGGAATCTGCCTCCTACAACCGGGAAATTGGAAAGATTGACAGACATTGATATTACTCACCTCACCTTACTGAAATTGATGCAGGTTGACCAATGCACCGCACCGAGGAGTCACGAGTATCATGTAAATTAGCGAAACTGTTAAGTGTAAATATGAGGGTCACTGTTGTCGATTTCAAAGCTTTAACGGTATCTCTGAAAGTTTGCAACCTGTTGCTAGCTATTTAGCAACGTGTTTGTTTGAAACAGAATAGACGTGTGAAATGAAATATGTAAGTGCTTTGCTAACGGCCAAAGTGTTACAGTAGTTAAAACCAACGTTAAAAGTTTGTTGACATGCTAACTTAACTAAGCTAATGCTAACGACTGAAGGAAGAGCTAAAACACGACTGTTTAGCTAGCGCTGCTCTAGCTAGCAGTCGAAAACATTTGCTAACGCTTTACAATATCAGCTGTATTACTTACAAACATACAGAGTATTTAAATAAGCTGGTGAATTACGATTTGCCATACACATGTCGGGCAGGGACACTTCTTCGAGTCCCACTGAATGTTGTGTGTTACACCAAAACATGTCCGTGATGATAGAAATGTCAACTAAACAAAAGTTCCGGTTGTGTTTAGTACCGCCCTGCAGTTTACCACCAGAGGGTGCTGTAACCAAAGTCTATGAAAAAAACTAGAAAGGGAAGCAACTTCCATCGCAATGACACACAGATCATCAGAATATGATAGATAATCGAATAGTGTGTTTCTGGAAAGTAACCAGCGTTTACCAGTAGGTTACATCTATTTCAAATAGGTTTCCTATCTGTGCTGTAAATGGGAATCATAGTATAATACAACACATCTGGTTTTCGCATTAGTGGGCGGCAGTGGAAAAGTAAAAATAATCTAATTTGGGACTTTTACGCACAGCATCCAAACAATCTCAAAATCTCAAACCCCAAACACAAAGCAGCGACTCAAAAATGTATTAACTCTATTTGAAAAGTGACACAGGTACTCTGTCCATGAGAATAATAAGCAATGGGTTTTACCTTAATGGTTCTATAATATTCTTACAGACTAGTGTGTCTGTGGTATGTTTATTGTAGGGGACTTTTTCTAATTTTTCTAATTATCTATGATATCATTTTAGAGATTTCTTGTCTATGATGTTCAGTGGGAACTTTTACATCTGTAATATTCCTGCAGGATCTGTATGAGTGTCAGTGAAGAAGAAGGAGAAGTAGGGGACATAAAGCGAGTGAGTCATCCAGCTCTGAAATGTTGGAGAGGCCCCAGAGCCCCCCGGCTACACCCACAGCACATCAGCTCATCTCATGGTCCTCAGTTCATCACATCCCGGTTTAGATGACTTGATTTCGCGGCGCAATGCCACCCAAAGAGCCACAGCTGACTGACTGGACCACAAGCATGGACTGCAGCTGAATGAGATTGTAGGTAAAATATGTAATACTTTTATTATTTTTGCATGCACAAACCAGGACACACTTTTCATTTAGTTACTTGTGTCGTGTTACAGTTTGAATGACAACTTTAAAATGTGTACAGTTTAGGAAAGTCATGATGTTCATGTTAGTACTTTCTTTCTTCTTTACAGTTCTTTACATTAGGAGGTGCTTATTGACTGTACATTAACTTTATTTCCTTATACATTATTTAAATAATGCTGTGTTTGAAATGAGTTTAGACTTAGTTGTGTTTGCATGAATTATTCTGGCTTTACACACATTTATTTTCTTATTTTGAAGGCTTTTTATGAAGCACATTATCTGTATCGGGGAACAGTATAATTTGAATTACATAAGGTATTATCATTAGTGTCAGAAACTGCAGCTTCAGAGCTCCCTGACTGGGTGTGGTTAGTGGGATGCATGATGGTAACAGATAAAACAAGTGCATGTTATGATATTGGCAGAATATTTTGTGCTTTGCATGTACTGAAAGTTTATGCACCTCAATATGTTGTCTTGTAACAAGCTATATTATTGTTTTGTCTGTAGGATGGAAATGTTGCAGAGGGGAAACCTGAGGAGAGGAGTGGGGCTGTGTCTTCTGTTGTTGGGTCTCATGCATGAGGCCACAGCCCAGAGAAGAAAGACAGGACGCAGGAACAACTACAGGCTGCATGACGATGGAGGAAATGGTAATTCTTTATATGAGGTATCCACATGTTGGCGGGGAAGGTCAGGCACTGGGTCCTGTGGGTGTAACAGACTCCAGGTAGGAGGATCAGACATTCACCAGGCAACATCCACAGCTCAAGATATGAAGGATTAGAATAAGAATCACTTCAATCACTATGTGCAACATTTATAGAAGACTAGCTTGCTGCCATCTCTGAGTGTGTGTCTGAATCGATGAATGAGAGGCAAATTGTAAAGCGCTTTATACATAACAGACATACCAGTATATGGCAATAACCTCTTGCAATTCTACTAATATTTAGGTTTGTCTTATCTACCAGAAGAACAATGAAGTTGCAACCTTCTCCAGATTCTATCTTCCTCTACAGTTTTGTGAATTTTGTGGTTTCCTTCTCTCACAGGTCTGACGTGTTCACTGGAGGTGGCTTTCATCCTGGACAGCTCGGAGAGTGCGAAAATAATCCTATTTGAGAAGCAGAAGGCCTTTGTGTTGAGCTTCAGCACTCGCCTGTCTATGCTGCAGATAGCCGGCTGGACGCTAAAAGTGAGAATGGCTGCACTTCAGTACAGCAGCTCCGTGTCTGTAGAGCACCGATTCTCAGCCTGGAAAGACTTGGATTCATTTCACGGTCAAGTCAGCACCATGAACTACATCGGCCACGGCACCTACACCACCTACGCAATCACCAACGCCTCGCAGCTGCTGGTGAAGGAGACGCCGGCGGACAGCATCAGGGTCGCAGTGCTGATGACTGACGGCGTCGACCATCCCCGCAACCCTGATGTGATTTCAGCTGCAGCAGAGGCCAAAGGTCACGGCATAAAGTTCTTCACTGTAGGTTTATCAGACATTGCCCAGCAGAGTCAGAATGTCGCCAAGCTCCGGGCCATCGCCAGCACACCTGCTCAGCAGTTTGTCCAAAGTCTTCTTAATCCTCAGCTGGAGGAGAAGCTGCTCAAAGAGATGGTGAGTGTTGGCTTCAGGTAAGATGACCTCAGTTAAGATGGCACCCGTGTTGACACGAGAAACAACAGGGACAGGGTGTGTTTTGTATCCCAAAAGTGAGTTTTATTAATAAATACAGAATTTATTAACAGGCATAATACATTATATTTCTTTACACACAGCACAAAATACACTATCTGATATGTTTGTGAAGTTACACAATGATTACATGACTTCTTGCATGTGTACATTCTCTTCCTGTTTGGTTGAAGGTATAAAAACCCCTGACGTCAGCTGCTGTTCTGTTTGCTTGGAGTGAAACCATACTTGCATCTTGGCCCTCCACATGGTTGAGATGCACATATGCATCTAATGCACATCCAGAAACCTGTCATAGTGACGTCAGTGTTTTTATTCCCACCTTTTTCTGCACTTTCTGTCCTCACAGCGAGTTCACATCTCAGTGAAACAGTTGTTTCTGCACAGGGTGGGTGGGGTGGGGGTGTGAGGGTGTGGGGGGGGGGGGCTCTCCTGCGTACTTCCCTGCATTTTTCCACACACAGAAATGTCAGGGTCAAGGCCTGGGCCCGAGAGAGTGGCACGGCTTGTTCTGCTTTCCAAAAATGTGTGATATTATTCATTCATATTTATAGTTTGCAAGAAAGACCACATCAAAATAGTTTTGAGGAAGGACACTATCTAATACAAAGGTATCAAACTAATGAACTGATCTTCTTGTGTTTTGCATGCAGGGTGCAGTCGCATTTGAAGGGGTAAGTCTTTTCATGCAATCCAGCGAATTATGAAGATTATTTCTTTGTTTAATGGCAGCACTAACTTTTTTTTTGTCTCTGTTAGTGTCCACAGGCTCAACTGTGCTTATGTGAAAGAGGAGAGAGGGGCCCTCCAGGGAGTCCAGTGAGTTTTTTTACCAAAATTATAAAATACTCACTTTGTCTTTGCTGCTCTGTGTTTCTTTATCACAAACATAAACAGCATTATCTTGTCTTTCAGCATCTAACCAGTGAACTATTACTAATTCCAGGGTAGAAAAGGAGACACAGGCTTCAAAGGGGCACCTGGTCTAAAAGGTGCGAGGGTAAGTCCTGTTACACACAAAGAAGCTAACTATTTTAGTGTCTGATTTTTATATAGCTCACTGTGAGTTGCTCTCTTTTTATTAGGGAGAGTCTGGCTCGAACGGTCAACCTGGAAGTGACGGTCCCGAGGTACAAAAATAAAATAAAATTCTCTCTAACTACCAAGTAGCATCTCTCGTTTTTTAGATGAAATTCAGATTTTAAAAATGCTTCACCTTTTTCAGGGCCGTCCAGGTTATAAGGGCAACAAGGTGGGTGGCACTTAGCTTTAGCGACGAGCTAATGAGTTGTTTTATTCTTATTATCTAAACTGACATGTCCTAAGAAAATAAGTGGAGGATGATAACTTGTGTTTGGTCTTTTAGGGGGACAGAGGAGACTGTGGCGTGCCTGGGGAGAAGGGTGACAATGTATGAACATTATTAGCTGCATTATTTTAATCAATACCACAGGCTTTGTCCTCATAATGAATTAAGTGTCATTTTGCAGGGACCTGAGGGACCTCCAGGCCAGCGAGGACTGAAAGGAGAACAGGTAGAGCACAGCCAGATATCTTTTTTTTTTAATTGAACACTAACAGTTTTTAAATCCAACAAATATATGTTGCTCTCTCTTGCCTTTTATTTCTAATATACAGAGCATATTTTATATATTTCCTCAAGCTTGCTATTTCACGAATGAAAAGTAGAAGTACTGAAAACTAAATATAACTGATAAAATGTCATAATACATTGAATTAAAATAGCGACAGTTTTTAGCCATGCTAACAGCCTGGCTCTATGGATGGCAATGTCGCTCCACCACTTTGGTTCAGACTGAAACATAAAAAAGAAAAAATATTGGATAGATTGTCATGAAATGTTGTACAAGCATTCAAATATCTCAACAACTGTTGGATGGATATAATCATTGAATTTGATTTGCACATTCACGTCCCCTTCAGGATGAATTCTAATAACGTTCACGTAGCGCCATCATCAGGTCAATATATTAATTGTCAGAGACTTTAAATACCCGCCAAACTAATGACTTCCATCGGCCTCAACTGTACTGTTAATGTTAGCATGCTTTAAACTAAGATGTTACCTGCTAAACATCAGCATGTTAGCATTGTCAAAGGACATCTTAGCATGCTAATAGCATTTACATGTGTTGCTGTAGACTTTTAGTCTTGTCAAAATAATTCAACTTAAAAAAGCTTTCATTTCATCATCTCTTGTATTGACTTATTGTTAGACTCATTCAGTCATTTTGTCATTCCAGTCGACAGCATATTTTCAATTCAGAAGCAATTTTATTCTTTTATTTCAATTTCTCAATCACATTTTTTGTCCCTCATCCTTTACACCCCTGAACATACAGTTTACCGCCTGCTGTTCATATTGATACACAGACATCAGTCCGTTCACTCTCCAATATTAAAAATGGAAGTGGAATTTGTCTCTTATTCATCTCTGCACTAATGGAATGTGAATATTGGATTATGGATAATCCTGATACTAATGTGGCTATTCAAAGCAGTGAATCCAGGCTTGCAGGATATTATTCTTTTGCAGGAACAGACTTTGTGTGGTGGGATTAGTGCAGGGACCTGGCCGCCCAGCACCACTCTTCCTCCTCTGTGCTACTGGCACAGTGTCAGTATAACCTTGTTATTTTGTGAGCTTGGTCTCTGAGAATCGTAGGACATGAAAGCCACACATGTTTACTTAAATCCTGTCGTATTTTTCATTCAGTGGTGGTGGGTTGGTTTTGAGTTGCACGTTGGTCATACAACGTGGGGCCTTCATCTGAAATTCATACATGATGGTTTTGTTCTTCTGCATTTAAAACAAAGAAATCGACCTCAGTTGTTTGGGTAAAAACAACAGATAATGTTTAGTGCAATATGAATGTGATTAAAGTACTTTTATGTTGCATTGAGGGATTGTATAAGATTTTAAATTTTTTTTGCAGGGTGCGATAGGACCACCGGGAGACATCGGTCCTGAGGGCCCAACAGGACTTAAAGTAAGTTTCTCCAAGATCCTAAGATGCATTGAAAGTTGAAGAATTTTCAACTTTCACTTCCCACAATATCTAGATAGCAAGATCTCAAGTCTCAGTCTCATTTGAAGTAAGAAGTAAAGAGACTGATCCATGGGTACTATGGGGAAATAATCGGATTTTGAGGATAAAGTCGTAATTGTTATGTATTCAGTTTTTCTTATAATATTCAGACTTTTTTTCTCAGAACATAGCAACATTTTCTTTATCACATCAGAACTTTTCTTCTGAGAATATGATTTTGGAAATCTCTGATTCGTGTGAAGTGCAGCCAATAATACTGAATAATACTGATCACAGCCTGCTTCGTGCTAGATTCTTGCATCAGCCAGTTTTGTTTTTCTCATTCCCTTCACGTCAAAATAATAGATATTAAAGGAAAAGTTCAAGATTGTGGGAAATACCGTTATTCTCTTTCTTGGACTATGGAGCTATTACATTAGCTTAGCTTAGCATAAAGACTGGAGGTAGGGGGAAAACAACTAGCCTGGATCTGTCCAAAGTTTAAAAATACACACTGGAACACTTCTAAAACTCAGTAATTAATACGTTGTACCTTTGTTTGTTTAATATGTACACAAACAGAAATGTAAAAATGTCAATGTCTGGTTTTAGGAAGAGTTTGATGTAGGAACTACTTCTTGGTGTACAGCGGTTTATCCATCCACCAAACAGATCTGTGCAGCATCTCCTCTCAAATCACTGTGCCTGGCTGTTGTTCGCCAAGACAAAAAACAGTTAGAGCGTGCAACTCCTCGTAATTTCCTCAAATGTTGAACTATTCGTTTAAGTTTTTTCAGTTTGTGATACGACATTTCCTCCATCAACAACCCAAAGATACAGACTTTTCTTTCAGAATGTAGTTATTTAAGATCACTAAAAATGTGGGGTTCATTTCACTCAGAATAGTGAGAATAGTCCGAATATTGTTCCCCAGACAACATTTGAATTGTCAGATCGCAGTATCAAAAAGAGACAAAATGACCTTTAAAATGTGTTCCCAACGCTATTCAGATGATGTCTTCATCACCACAGTGATGTGCTGCAGCCTTTTAACAGCTTGAGCTTTCAGCTATCAAGCTCCTCTTATGTGGAACCAGCTTCCAGTTTGTTTACGGGAGGCAGACACCCTCCTCACATTCAAGAGTAGGCTTAAGACTTTCCTCTTTGATAAAGCTT